>JAOTQE010113566.1:0-13053 GCA_025631205.1 Nesometra sesokonis
TTGTATACTATACATTGTCATTATCACATGTTTTGTCAATCATTTTTGACAAATAAAAATCTTCGAGATTTTCGCGAGCCCTTAATTTTCGTGATCATCGTGTCATCGCGAAATTCGCGAAAATTAAGGGCACGCGAAAATTTAGGGCTTTACAGTATCTTCCTTCATTTATTATTACACAAGGAATCCTTATCAGCCATTAGTTTTTTAAGGTCTTTAGCTGGTTATTCCTCCATGGCAGAGTTGTTCTATGCAAGAATATTTGAGATTGGAAGAATGCTATGTATACCTCTGCTTGGGCTTTCACCTTAGGATATGCTCTTCATCTTTATTAGATTTTACCTTCCAAAGTATAGAATCTAATTTTTTATGAAAGTTTCTATTGCTCACTTTTGTAATCCACATTGCATGTCATTTTTGTAATGCGCTCCAACTCCTGAGGACAATGGAAGTACATCAATTGAAATGTTGAGTAGCTTACAACTACACACGTGGTGTACCGCAAACGTTATATGTTTATTGACATCTCACCATGCAAACCTTCAAAAAGCACATTGTTCATATGATGTGGAATCCATTTTAAAACCACAAGGAATATGCCTGTAGTAATACAAGTACAAATCAATATAAAAAACTATTGATTTCTGTTATTTTGTTGTCATCTACAGGTTGTTATTACCATCAATGACACAGTGACGGAACAGGGATTGACGGAAGGCGATTTCGCAACAATAACAATCAACACAAGGTTCTATGTTGGGGGTACCAACATTGACGATTTCGGAGTTGTGGATAACTTCAGGGGAAATATTCGACAGGTATGTGATCTTAAACTAAAAGTTTATTTTGTATTTATTTTTCTTAACATTGATGGTAAATAATTAAACTATTAGACTAATTTTGCAATGAATTTTTAGGAAAAATACCAAATAATGATATTGATCAGAATGCGAGTTTTATTTAAAGAAATAGAGAATTTAGAAAATTCTAGAATACATATGAAGTGCACATAATTATGGTAGTAAATTCATTGCATTCGTGAAGATGCTAGAGTCTGCTTAATAAGAAAGGACATGCTGGTTACCAATTTACAATAAGTATAATTAAGAAACAATTGTTGGTAATTACAATCCTAAGTGCTAAAATTACATTGGCTAAATAATGTGATAAGTATGATTCATTGATTTACCCATAGTAATACAATATCTTGTCCAATATTACACAGAAATGAGAAATGGGTCCTCAATCTGTGAGTTGGTAGTAAAAGGTTTGCCAGCTTGGGAACTGAAAAAAGAAAGAAATCAACAAAATCCAATCTTGTATGTGTTGTGACTTTTGGTAAACTTCTAAATATTTAGTTTAATGACCTTTGTTATAGCTCATTGTAAAACTAATTGTGTCAAATGATACAAGTTGTAACAGCAATAAGACTTCTGGATGATTTTGGATGACAGACAGCCATGGTTTGCAAAATCCTTTTTTTCTAGTGTGATTGCAGCCTTAATTTAATAGACATTACCTGGTCTTGTAAATCTGGGGTGCACCCGGGAATTGCAAAAGAGGTACTCAAGTATGATCAGATTTTGACAAGTATATATATATATATATATATATATAAGTGTCTTTCCACTATTTTTCCCTTGTTAATTGGGAATAATGTGCCTTATTGTTCTTTCCTCTGACATTGATTTTAGTTCTTTTCCTCTGAAGGGATGTGCTTATTCCACTATAGGGAGATGTTTGAGGTCCCAATTTTCATATTTATATTGTAATTTTATTGTCTTGTACCTCTAAAATGAGGTGTTCTAGCACCCTATTAACACCCCTGGAGCCATTGTGAATAACCTTGAGTAAATACATAAAAATTATTATACAAACTCAATCTATATAATAGTATGTGTACGCTGCTAAAAGTGATTTGTATAACAGAAATTTGCCAATTCAAATTTGTATGTAAATTAGATGTTTGTATGCAGGTAGTGTCAAGTATATTTACTTTTACAACAAATTGAGTAATATATAGTATACAAAATTCAGTATTCAGAAATCCCAATTTTAGAAGAAACAAAATTTAATTTAATTGTTAAAAATTGTTCTTGACATGTTGAAAATCCAGAAAACTGAACTTATTTAACAAAAAGCTTTTGTGTATAATAACAATTTAATTCTAAGATAAGGGCCTTAAAAAATCTTGATGTTGCCCATGATTTATTTTTGCTAAATGAATAAAATTATCCTGGAATCTCGGAGAAATACATATAGTTATCTTGAAAATTGTAGCAAATGTACAAAGTTAAAACTATAAATGTACTTATACTAGGTTATAAAAATGAATAAAGCGAATTGAAAAAAATACAGTCAGAAGGGCATACTCAACAAATGTGATTTCTAAACTGACCATCCCAATTTTTTTTTAAATTTACTTGTCATTTTTTTATTTGTTTTTTTATTTCATTTATTTACACATAAAATTTGGTTATCCAGGAGGTTTGTTTTGGGAATGAATATGTGCAGTTAGACTTTGAGTGATGATTTTATTAGAAAATTTCCATTGCTTCAAAATTCAAAAGCATTTATTAAATTTCAATGTCATTGAAGTTGGTGATTTTAAAGGTCAAATTTGTTAACCATGCTTACAAATTTTCTTTTTAACTTTATGATGACAAAATATTTCCGCAAAATGAAACAGGTATTCTTAACATGTCACAGAAAGGATATATCGAATTACAATTTACAGTACTGAAAGGATTCCTTTAATGGCTCCACTACGTTTCTAATATACGAAAAAATTGATGTATAGCTTATAGGATATAGTTTATGTAAAATACATTGGTTTTATGTTATAACATTTCATTATATTGCTAAAAAGGTTCATGGATAGAAATGAAAGCTACATTGATTAGTAAGTCTTCTGTCGATTTTCAAACCTGTTCAAGTAAAATGTAGATTGGATTTACATTAATATATTTTGTGTTTTAAGACATAAATTATCTTGAAACAAGCTCCTGTAAGCTGGATAGCTCAACTGATGTCTATTACTTGTTTTTTAAATCTTCAATTGCTTTCAGTAGAGCATCAGACTTTTAATCTAAGAGCTATGGTAAAACTTCATGCAAAAGTAATCTCCCTGTGCTTATGTCCTGTGCTTATTGTCTGGGACTTCTGGCTTATGAGCCAGCTTTATCTCTTTAGAAGTCCCATACCATGTGGTTAAATAAATATATGAAATGAAATAAAATCATGAAATAAGTGAAGAAAAATAAAACCAAAACATACCTAAATTTCTTATTTACACCCTCCTCAGGCTGGAAGGTGTTTGTAAATAATATTAAATATTAAAAAAGACATGGAACAAAAACTTTACATGCCCGGAAATGGCACTTCCACAGAGAGTGTTTGTGTGATTGACGACGCAAAATATCGCGGTTTAGAACTATAATAATTACAAATTATTTTAAAGATAAACTCAACTTATGAGATTTCATGTCTTGTTAATGGATGATGGGTTTAATTTTTCTTTATCTATTTATTTATTTATTTTTTTATTTTCAATTTTATTTTTTTTAATTTTATTTTTTTACATTAGCAAAAAAGTGGTCCGGCGAAAGCCGGACCTGCCGGACCGGCTCTGGCGGCTCTGATTGTGTTCCATAGGTGTTTGTGCCAATCACTGGGGGTAATAATTGTGAAGCGCTTAGAGGCCTATATAAATGGCACATATTATAATATTATTTCATTGAAAGATTCCAATCATAGTATGGCTACTATAATTAGCCAGTTTAACGATTGCTACCCCCTTCTCAAATAAGAGAACAATTTTTATCACATGAATGTAATAAAAAAAGGTTCATACTAAACTAGTTTAATGTTAATATATTTTGCTGTTAAGATGTTCCAATCAATTTTGTTTGGATCAAAAAAATGCCTAATCATGGTGATGCAATCATATTCTAAAACTCCTCAGTCTCAAATGGAAACATGATCATGTCTGCCATTTAATAAACGTTTTAGATAACACGCTGAAGAATTTAAACTCATGGAATTAGTTTAATGCACATTTCTAGAGACATACTTATTCATGGTAATTATCTAAGTTAAGGCAATAACATAGCTTAATTTAAAAGCTTATATTAAGTACTTGGCATGAATCTGTTAAGCTTAGTTCCATTTCTAGTAATAATAACATAGCTTATCAGCTCAAACGCAGGGTTTCACTTTGGGGGTTGCTAGTAAAGTACATGGCTTACTAATCAGCGGTCCTACTGTAAGTCCATGTATCGTACTCCAACCAGGTAATAAATCCACTTTGACAATATAACAAGCAAAATAAAACATTGTTTATTCTGTCGCTGTAGCTTGGTGGTTAGCATGCTTGCCTTCCAATCCCGAGGTCCTGGGTTGAAACCTGGCTGAACACTAGATTGGTTCCCACAACTTAACAACGGCACTCCCTAAGCCTCATAATGAGACTTGGTTTAGAAAGCATGGCGTAGATCTCATCCTGTAAGTGTTGAGTAAAACTTGTTGTTGGATGTGACACGAAATAAAAAAATTAAAAAAAAACATGCTTTTTGGCAGACTTACATCCATTGAAAACAATTTTGTTTTACAGACTATGATGCATAATTATTTTTACTGGAAGCACCCTATAAGGGTATAATTGATTTTATTTATCTATATTAATAGAGGGTAACCCTTCCAGCAATGCTGATACTATGAGTCCCTCTACAATTAAAACAATACATTATAACGAGAGCATAATGTGATGATAAGGGGAAAGACAGAGCTACAACATACAGTATAATGTTAACTTAAGGTAAAATATTTAAAACTATAACATATTTAGGGATGGCCCTTAAACATTTTTGTGATTACCAGGACATCCCATGAAACCTCTTGGATCTGCCACTGCTTATAGCTCTCATTGTAGTTTTAAAGTGTCATCGATGCAGTGGCGATGCCTGGGGGTGTTGGGGAGGCTGCGGACCCTCCCCCTCCTCATCATGTAGAAATTGTAGGTTTCGTTGGAGACAAACTTGTTTGTGCTTTTTTTTGTTTTTGTTTTTTTTTTGCATGTCAAATTAAAAACCGGGAACACTACCGCCTCAACCATGCCAAACCTGTCAGGGGTGCTCTCCCTGTTGTCAGGGAAGTCCTGGTGCCACCACTGTTTGGATGCATGTTTGCTAAAATAGGAGTAAACAACACTGCCATGTCAGAAGCATCATGGACTAGTTTATTGGGTTGTCCCATCGTCCAAAATTTTGCTGAGTTTTCAGAAGTTAATTTATCAGGACTTCAAGGTTCATAAATGTGTTTTAGACCAGATTGGACTTAACTAATTGCTAGCCCAGGTTATAATTTCTATGTCACCTAGAAAAGATTGGAATAGTTCCTCTATATTTTTTACCAGCACAATCTAAATTAGTCCAGACTCGAATTCTCTTTTACAGCATTCATCACTATGTTTGTTAACGCTAAAGTTAGGACTCTTGTGGTACATTTATTAATTATACATTTCTCTGATTCTGTACTAGCCCACTGTTTTCTAGAATTTTCTTGTCTGTCTGATAAAAAATAAATGAATAATGTAATTGCTTTTAAATAAAGACTTTGCTTAAACAAGTTTTTCATTCCAAAATATTAAATCTAATTTATTTACTATTCATTAAAACAGATAATCTTTTAACTCTCAAATTTTCTTTTAATTTTGTCTTTGATTAGAATCGTATCCTTAAGATTTATAAAAGCTTTTATCTTAGACTTTCAATAAACCCCATGTCAGTGAAACTTGTCAAGATGTTGGCCGTTCAATAAGTTAAATTTTAGCGTTATATTAAGATAAATTACTCATTTGGCAGCCTTAACTTTTCAATATGATATATGGTTACTGCGTGTCAGATTGTATAGCTGAGGGCTTGCTTAAAAGGTACTTTTTAATCTATATTAAGATATACTCTATACATCCAGCGACGTTTAAATTGATCATGATTAAAAACTAGAACTATCGCTAAATTCAATATTAAAAAATTAATATTAAAAACCTTCACATTCATAGGAAATTGATTGTAAACTTAATTACACGGTTCCTATTTCAAAAGAAATGTGAAATTTAATTTTTATTCTATATCTGATATATTATGATATTTCATTACTTTATTCAAACATTTCATTTGGTAATTTAATTACAGAATCCCAGTGGTAGTTCACATAATCCTATTCAAACTGTTCAGGAATGCCTCTTAGGGACTTGCAGACTTTGTAGTCAGCACTGGTGTAGCTGGTGGGTTAGATAGTTTTACATAATCAATTTTAATCAGCCCATGAATGTCTCTTAAAGACTTGCAGTCTTTACTGCCATCATTGATGTACATCGTTGTTTGATAGTTTTATCATCAAGTTTAACCAGTTCAGGAATGTCTCTTGAAGACTTGCAGACTTCATAGCTATCAATGACATGTATCTGATTGTTTGAGAGTTTTATTATCAAGTTCAACCAGTTTAGGAATCCCTCTTGAAGACTTGCAAACTTCACAGTCATCAGTGATGTACCTGATGGATTTATAGTTTCATCATCAAGTTCAACCAGTTCAGGGATCCCTCTTGGAGACTTGTAGAGCTTACAATTATCATTGATGTACCTGATGATTTTATAGTTTCATCATCAAGTTCAATCAATTCAAGAATGCCTCTTGAAGACTTGCAGACTTTGTAGTCACCATTGATGTACCCAATAGTTTTTAAATTTTATAATCCAGTTCAACCAGTTCAGGAATTTTTTTTTTGAGATTTGCAGACTTCTCAGCCATCAATGATGTACTGTATCTGATTGTTTGAGCGTTTCATCATCCATTTCAACTATTACAGGAATGTATCCTGAAGACTTGCAGACTTTACAGCCATCAATGATGTGCCTGATGGTTTCATAGTTTCATCAAATTCAACCAGTTCAGAAATGTATTTTGGGGACATGCAGACTTCATAGTCATCAGTGTGCCTGATGGTTTTATATTTTCATCATCAAATTCAACCAGTTCAGGAATAGCTCTTGGAGATTTGTACATCATCCACTTCAACGAGTTCAGGAATACCTCTTGGAGACTTCATAGTCATCATTGATGTAGTTGGTGCTTTCATAGTTTCATCATCAAGGTCACCAGTTCAGGAATGCCTCTTAAAAACTCTTTGATGGTTTTGTAGTTTCATCATCCAATTCAATCAGTTCAAGAATGCATCTTGGAGACTTGTAGAGCTCAGATTCTTCTGTGATGTACCTGAAGATTTGATAGTTTCATCATCTCATTCAATCAGTCCAGGAATGTCTCTTGTAGAATTGTAGTCATCAGTGATGTGCCTGATGGCTTCATAATTTTATCACCATGGTTAACCAGTTCAGAAATGACTTCATAGTCATCAATGATATGCCTGATGGTTTCATAATTTCATTACATTCAACCAGTTCAGGAAGCCTCTTGAAGATTTTCTGTTGGTTTTATTAGTTTCATCATCCAATTCAATCATTTGAAGAATGCCTCTTGAAGACTTGCAGACCTCACAGTCATCAATGATGTACCTGATGAATTGATAGTTTCATCATCCAATTCAACCATTACAGAAATATCTCTTGTACACTTCCAGACTTCAGTCATCAATGGTGTCTTTGATGGTTTCATAATTTCATCAAGTTCAACCAGTTCAAGAATGTCTCTTGAAGACTTGCAGGTCCCCCGTTGGGGAAGGCTGGCTCCCCCATCGGGGAAGATTGACCACTTTCGTCGGGGAAAAGAAAAATAAAAATATTGTATTAGTGACCCCAAAAATTGAAAATACACATAAAACGGGCCAAAAAGGGGCAAATAACGTTTTTTTTGTGGGTTTTTTTTTTGCTCATCAAAACTAAACGGGTAACCACGCCAACCCGAACTTCCCTCCCTGTTGGGGACCATAGCTCCCTGTCGGGCACCATGCCCCCCAATCTCCCCTCCAGTAATTAGAATTGCTTTCGTAGTGGGCTTATATCCGGGTACTACATTAAGGTGTAGAGACTATTTATTAGGGGGAGGGGTGGGTTTATATATGACAGTGGGCTTACACCCAGGTCAGTGTGGCAGTTGCCCCACCCCTGTCGCAGAGTAATTACAGATTTCACCGGGAGCTTTGTAGGGTAATGTCAAGGGTCAAGGTTTAGTGGAGCCTCAAGCCAAGTTGGCCTATAAAGACACAAATACATGGGAAATAATGTTATTTTTTTCTTGTCAAACTAAAAAACCGGGAGCATGCCCACCTCAATGTTACCCTAACCATCGGGGGTGCCCTCCCTGTCGGCAATATTGCCTTGCTGGCAGGGATCTCTGGCTCCGCGAATACAGTGTGGAAGTTTAGCTTTAAGGTAAATGTCAAATTATGCTTGCACTATTATTTGAACAGATTAGTCAAATTTACACATCTAAAATGTTTTAAAGGCTAATGTATGTAAGGTATATTCATTAGTACAGTACAGTATGCACAGTTCAAAGGTTATAATCGCCTGTTTCATGTTTGTTAAATATTTCTTTCATTGTCATTTATATTTTAATACAAAATGATTGACTTCATTCCAGCAGTTGAATAACGAATTATAATTTTGTAAAATGAACAAACGAAAGAACAAATGTTAAAAGATGAAAATTGAGATTAGTAGAACCATTTACAATGCTATGTAACTTGCGGGATATGCCATAAAAACGATGATTAAAATTTACAATGGACGATAATAAAAAAAAAAGTGGATTAGAAAACGTGATTAGAATTTCAAACGATGTGAATTACTGAAATTGTCTAGCCGAATAAAATTTTGTGAAAGAATGAATTTTACTAACAGTTTTACAAAGTGCCTTTATTTATATTCTATTTTAGCCATGAAATAAAAAATAAATAAAAATCATTAAAATCATTGTTGTCAGCCAATGCAATATTTGACATCTTTTGCCTCTTTTAGCAAATTATTTTAAAAATGTAATTTTTAAGAAAACAATAATTTTACTAACATTACAAGCTTATAAAGTTATTTTCATTGAATATAAAATAATTTTCTTTAAAATCATCAAAGTTTTTGCCATTAGCCATTGCACTTTTTGATCATTTTCCTTCATCATACCAGATGTAAGAAAATTTTATGGCAAATTTAATCAATAGAGAATCAAATTGAATTTAAACAAATCATAAATGAATGCTAATTAAAATGATAAAACACTATAATGTGATTATTACCATTATAACTACCAAAGTAATATTTAATTTAAGAATTTTTGTTTTAAAAAAATGTATTATTTTGAGAAATGTATAAATAATCTTAGATGTACCAATCATAGGACTATAATTTTTTTGTTTAAAAAAAATTTAAAAGAATAATTGTAATTTATATAGCCTAATCAAAGTAAAATTTTCTCTAATAAGTTATACTAAAAGAATCATTCTAGACAGCTATGAAATTGTATGCTACATTAAAGATGCAAATTCAGGCGATACAAAGGTTTCAATGTGCGTATGTGTAATTTAATGTACCAACCCATTTACATTTATTATTAATAATTTTAATAAAGATTTAATGATATATCATTATTGTTTTACATGATGTTACCAGCCTTCCACGGATGTTAATCAAGAACTTCGAGATTCAATGTTACATTACAAAAAAATGATTTCACCATTCCATAGAGTAACATAAAAGAAGCATAGATATATACATTGCGATATCCCTACGGATTTAAATCTTCGTGCGCGGTATTTACCATAATGTATGTGAAGCTTGCTAAGATATATCTCTTAGACATCTCTCGTGTATGATAGGTGATAATGTGTGCAGCAACTGTTTTTGATACCGCATATTGCGGAGACAAGTAAACTGATCCACCCTTGGAATTATGTGAAATGCAACAACATTTTCATAATAAATCAACTGAGACACATAGTTTATAACTTTATATTATTTGATGTTCTTACAGTGTGCAATTCTAAGAAAATTGTCTCTTCCATATAGCATCATTTCTTAATCAAATTATGCACACACGGCAGTATAGCAGCAACTGTTGCACTGTTTCAATGATATGACAAAAGATGAATTTATAAATATCAGCACTGGTTTATGGCTGACTCGCTCACTCACTGACTCTTAATTCTGAAACAATTCTTTTCTAATAGGAATGTTAACTCAGTAAACGGGTCTTGTGCCTAGGTATTACCCTGGTCTCTTGTAAACCCCATCCTAAACTTTCAAGTTCTTTTTATACAAAATAAATCATCTAACACTGTATGTATTATTACAGTCATGGGTGGTGGAAGAGGGGATGGGGGACACATCCCCCAGTGATGACACTGTGTGTGGGGGGCTTTCTGAAATGTCACCCTGAACTACAAAATTTAATCCCCCTTAGAGTCTAAAGAAATAAAAACGGCATGTAAATATGGCAAAATATGAATATTTTGGCCCATGAAAACCACCTTCAGAGACCAGAATCACATCTATAGGCCAAAATTTTGTTTTTTTTTCGCTCATCTAATTTTAACCGGGCTGGAGCAAAGTTTAACCTCATCCCCCACCCCCTCCCCCGATCCAAAATGTATAAGCCCACCTCCAACCTGTGGCGGTGCTAAGGAGTGGGCTAGCAGGGTTTACTGTTATACAAAAAATGTATATAAAAGCACCCGCTCAAAAATAATGTGGGGGACATATGCACATATCGTCAGTATAGTAGGCCTGCATTTTTTGCCGAATACATATAGCGCCAGTTTGGCAGTAGGAAAGTTATTAAAAATGTTTACCATAGAAAAGTTGTGAAAATTTGGGGATTTACCATTAAAAATCCCCCACTCAAAAGTAAAGTCGAGGACATGTCCATCTCCCTATTTCTGTTGTCTATAGTTATTATAATAGGACTACATGTTTTGAGATAGGCCTATAGCGCCAGTTTGACTGCATGAAAGTCGTTGAAAATGTTTACCATAAAAAAGTTGTGAGAATTGTCTGTGGCTTTATTCAAACAATTGACTTGGATAATTATCACATCATTTGATTCTGTATTGAATACAGAGTGTATCATGAACACTTAATGACATTATTATTTTGTGAAGGAATATTTACCTGACTGTCTATCATCCATTTAGTATATAAACAGGCTTTAATGATGTCTACAAACTTGCGATTAAATAGGTCACTGGTGATAGTCACATCATTTAATTTGATTGTATATTGTATACAAAATGTTTTATATATTACAATATTGATCGCAGTGCTGTGAAACACAGCAGTTTCTTTCTGAACTACACTCCTGTTCTGAGTGATCTCTGTTGGTTGTCAGTCGAGAAATCTATTTAGTTTAAGTTTATGTTCAGACTCAATGATTAAGCGGAACGTAATGTATGCGGCGTACGATTAGTTGTATCTAAGCTAGCCAGCGATTAGTGTAAATCAGAAACCGGAGCTTAACTTGTGCTTCCTGCAAACCCTGGATTAGCATAAACTACCAAGCAACGCCTCGTATACCTGAATAATTTTGTCTTTTTGTTACACATAGACCAATTACAATTTGCAATCGGTCTGCATTGGCCAGTAAATTACAGATCATTAGTCAGAAGACCCCACTAGCGGCAATTTTAAAATGCTTATGACTTGCGTTATGCCTTGTGTCCGAAAACCTTTGTCGTTACGCTGCATATTAGCTTGCGTCTTGCTTACGCTAAGCTCTGCTTAAGCCATTAATCTGAACGTACCCTAAGATTCTCCTACTTAAAATCACTTCATATATTTCCAAACATATTTCTAGAATATTTAGATCAACTTCTAGACATCTCCTCAAACTCAAATTGTAAATATGGATCAAGATCATTGACCGTTAGCTAGTGTTCTGAGATTCCACTGTTCTATAAAAACATGTTTACTGTTATTGTCATTATTATAATTATCAGTATTATGATGATGATGTTGATGATGTCCCATACCGAAATGTCTTAGTAGATTTAGGTAAATTTTAGTAGAAATAGCTCTATTTATGTAGTCACTAATATGCAATAAGTAGATTTTTTTCTGTTGTCTACTTAGAATTTTTTTCCTTAATAGTCTTTTAGTAGTCATTAGTAGTCATAAGCTACTATAAATAGACAAAAAGTAGTTTTAATCAAATATCTACCTATAAGTAGGTGTTTAATAGACAGTAGAGCTAAATCTACTAGAGTTGTCTACATAAATAGCGCCAAATAGAGCTATGACTACTTAATGAATTTCGGTATGGGGTACTGCAATTTCTATTCCTTGTACAGATTTCTTTTTGTTATTTTTACAATTTTTTCATCTACTGTCAGGAATTCAGAGCTGCTTATTATTTTATGAAGGAACGAGTACCATTCTATCTCCTATTATTACCATCATAGTACATAAACAGGCTTTAATGTCATCTAAACACTAATAAACATTTTAACAATTCATAGTACCATTTTCGCAAGACAATAATTGGATATTGGCGCCACCTCAACTAGAAATCATAAAATATTGACAAACTTTATAAGCTCTTGGTTATTACTTCATCATTTATAGTATATAGGTTGATGGAATATAATTGACTGGTAACATTTTAACCTGATTAAATATTGAATATTATACCAAAAAAATGGATTGGAAAAAGGTTTGTTCTCAAAGTATTGAATGAAGAGTTAGCTTTAGGTTTTTTTGGAATGTTGTGTTATTGAAACTTTTTTAATGTTACTTTATGATAATGATAATGACAAAGTACACACCATTGTTTCAGGATTAAATATTTTGACATTAAATATGTCATCATTAGAATATAATGATATTCATATAGCACCTCCTCTAAGACCTCTAAGCATTGCACATCATTAGCCCCAGGTCATTAGAAAAGATGCCAAGGGAACAAATTTATCCCATGATGGTGCAGTGGCATGGGGTGTGGATGCTCAGGGTGCTCGAGCACCCATTAAAAGGCAGAAAGCAATAACATTAGGATACCAATGTTAAAATCTGGGCTTCGAGCACCTCCCCCCCCCCCCCCCCCCCCCCCC
>JAOTQE010113577.1:0-13051 GCA_025631205.1 Nesometra sesokonis
TAGTTTTATGTGCTTTTCACAAGCAAAGTACGAAGTTTTTGTATATTTTTTTAGCTTAAAATAAATTTAGTTGTCCACACACAATACAACACCGCAATTCAAAGTCGCACTGCGAGTGGGAGAAGGGATGGCTTGAGGTCTGCCTTTTACCAGTGCCGATCTATTCCAGGCCTACTTTTGAAGCTAAGCTAGTCTCTGTAGACCTAGGCCTCGCTACGCGGAGTCACTAAAAACTAATTTAATTCTATTTTAGAAAAAAAATGTAACATAGAAACTTTAATATTTCAATATTCAATCACGGAAATATGTTTTATTTTTGTCATATTTCTCATTTAGTTTAAAAACTTTTTAAAAAAAAAAAAAAAAAAAAAAAACGCGATCGTGACCGGTCGGTAAAGGGCAATACAAAAATTTTTTTGGCCTAATTTTGGGTCATTCCATGTCAAATCAACCAATGGGGGTACGGGTCCCGTCTTGAATTTTGCTGAAATGTGTTCTATGGGTAGAATTGACTTGGTATAGAAGATTTCATCCTTGTATCTTATTGCAAAGTAAAAAGTATTTAAAAACGCAAAATATTCAAATAAGAAAATCGCGAGCACTTTAAGCATTATAGTACCCCTACTTTGAGTGGCCATAACTCCAAAATGACTTGGAATTAGGATGTTTTGTTTTGCATGTGTTCTCAATATAGATAGACCAATTTTTAAACAAAAATTCAGCAAAATCCAAGATGGTTGATTTGACACGGAATGACCCTTTTAACTAAATACTGCATAACACTGACCAAAAATTAGTTATTTGGTAAAATTTTGAATAAAATAGCCAAACTAATTGTTGTCATAGGGTTCTGGATTTCAGCTAATGGCAGCTTAAATCAATAATATAACCTATTTTTAAAATAATTATTTTATTTCAATTTGTCTTTACAAAAACGATTTGAAAAAAACAATATATTAATCTTACCTTTTAGTAACTTGTCTACAAGTAGTTGGTTGTTTTCTCTCAACTTGACTTTCCAAACATCATCAGTAAGTGAAACAAATTCTGCTGTTAGTAACTTATCAGCTACTGCTCCCTGAAACACAGGAGAGAGTTCTTGTTTCTTTGTTTCCATGTTATCTGGAAGATCTAACCGGCATTTTACAGCCTGCGCTGGCATTCCTGTAGCCTCAATACATGATGTCTTGATATCTGACCAAGGAACAGGTTCAGAGTTGCCATAATCAATGAAGAAGACTAAACCAGTGTCTTCTGATATCTCTGTTACCTCTCCTCTATACCAGCCTCCATCCTCGGCATATTTGGCAATACATGGACCAACTAAATGAGGACCATCTTCGACATCATCTGTTGAATAGATCTCAAAAATGGTGTCCATTAGTGCTGCAAGCTCATCTGCCGTTTTGTTGAGTTGAATGTTAAAATCATCTAAAGAGATGACTGATGACACATATACTTCTAATGTTTCATTTGCTTCAACTAATGTTACAGATGACTCATACTGCAGTGGTGGTGCAGATTCATCTTCATCAGAAGCTGCTTCTCCAAGTTCTGCATCCAATATTTTCTGGAGAACACTCATTCCCATATCAAGAAGGTGGACTCTGCTAACAACACCACCTTCAATTCTTTTCTTATCAGCCACTTCAACTAGGAGCTTTTTATCTGCTGTTTCCTCTTCAAATTTTTCAACTGCTCCATCCTTCCAATTTTTGCCACCTTTCAATTGACAGAGTACAGCTTGTGGTGGTAAAGAGATAAAATCTGAAGAAATTGTCCTTATATCAGTCATAGAAACCACAGCACTGTTCCCATAATCTACATACATCACATTTACTCCTTCATCACATGAACCAGTGACCACACCTCGATACCAGCCATCATCATCAACAAATTTGGCAATACAAGGAGTACCAATGAGAGCTTCATGAACACATCTGTCTGTTCCTGCCAGAGAACTATACACTTCATAAATGGAAGCCATCAGCGTAGCTAGATCATCAGCACTGCTGGCAGGTTGACACCAAAACTGATCAAGAGAAATTGTATAAGAAACATACACCTCAACCTTTTCCTTCAAGAGACTGTGATTACTTTTAAACTTAAGAGGCGCATCTGGTGGAACTTCTACAGCCTGTGTTTTGAATAGTTCAGCAACATCACTGCCGTCTTGGATCAACTTTACTGTATATGGCTTTGTATCTGATTGGAATTCTGCTTGTAGTAGTTTATCAGTAACCATTTTACTGAACTTTTGATTTGTATCCTGATTCCATCTGTTGGAATTATCGACATTGATGGCACATTTAACAGCAAGAGGTGGTACAGCTGCAACTCCTTGCATCAGCTCTTTCAATGTTGATTTCTTCTGAGCTTCTACATTGCCAAAGTCAAGATATCTTACATTAACTGTATCATCCTCACCATGCCCTTCAATTACGGCTCGGTACCATAATCCATCCTCATTAAAAAGTGCACAACATTGCTGGTTTATGCTGAAGTTAGACAGATTTTTAGAGTTGTTACTGGTATAGTAGGATTGAAGTCTGTTCTGTATTTCTTCAAGTGAACCTGCCTGGGAACCAAACTGTGCATAAATTATCCCTCCATTATCAGTACTAGTAATGTAAACGTCTTCTTTGCCACCAATCCTGATATTTAGAGGAGTAAATTCCATGGGCTTGGCTGCAGCTTTATTGTTTAATTCATCAGCTATAACCACATCTTTCCCACCAGATGTATCTGTGAGTTGGACTTCAATAATGTTTCTGGTTTTCTTGGAGATACGGGCAACAAGTTGTTTTTCAGCAACCAAGGCTTCAAAATCGTCTGTGAGTGTCGATGCTTCTTTCTGCAGACCTTTCATTCTGCACTCAATGGCCTGTGCAGATAAGTTGGTAAAGTTAGGTCTTAGTGTCTTAAGATCTGTTTTTGGGACGGTATCACTATTACCATAATCAATAAACTGGATCTCAAACATAGAGTTTGGTAGTTGCTTCTTAATTAGTGCTCGATACCAGCCACCATCATCCTTAAACTTGGCTACACAAGGAGTTCCTTGTTTAATCACATCAATTTGAATATGTTCCTCTTGGTTTATGGACTCCATCAATTGATCTAATTCAGCACATGATTTTGCTGGTTGACACCAGAACTGCACCGGGCTTTCAATGTGGCTGACCAAAAAATCTGCATATCCTCCAATTTTAATAGAATCAATTGCATATGACAAGATTGGTTCACTTTGTGGTTTACTATCAAATCCAGCTGGTTTCTCTCCAAAGCCTCCTCTATCTCGTCTTCCTGTGTCATTGCTTTTGTTTGATTGTCTACTAAAGCCACCTCCATCAACATCATCTCTACGGGGTTGATTTCTTTGATTTTCTTTTCCTGTTGGTGCGCTAAACACTTCATCACTATGATTACTTCTGTAAGAACTAGATCGTTCTTTTTTGTTTCCACCTGAGTTAAGTTCTGAAGTCATTTTCTTCCCACTCCACTCTAGATCCACTTCATATACACCACTGGACTCTGTTAAAATGTTACAGTTAAACTCTTCAATTCCACTTGCAACATCAGAAAATAATTTAATCATCTTTGGAGTTTTGCCATTGGTCTCCATACCTTTAAGAACACATTTCAGTCCTTGTATTGGCAACTCCAAGAACTCTGGCAAGATTTGTTTGACATCTGTGACAGGAACATGTTCTGTATTACCATAGTCAACAAAATTGATTTCAAGAGACCCCATGTGCTTATTTACAATGATACCCCGATACCATCCGTCATCTGCTTTGTATTTTGCTATACAAGGAGTTCCCACAGTCGTAATATCAAGACCTTGTTCTGATCGTCCAAGTGTGCTGTAATGCTGTTCAATACTATTCATGAGCTCTTCCAGCATTCCAGAGGTTTCAACGGATTGGCACCAAAATTCTGCAGGTGAGCAGGCATGCGAAATGTACACAGGTAATTTACTTCCTGGAAGGTAGGATGCATCTTTAAAGCCAAGGACAGAAAGTGATGGAAGACTTGTTGTGGAACCAGAATTAGATAAGTTATCTTGGGAATTGATACGTGTGACCTGTTTACCTTTGGAGCTAACTCTGGAGGATGACGATCTTGAAGATTTACTGCTATATGAACACTTGGTAGACTTAAAAAATCCTTTATTAACTAAGCTTTCATTTATGACACAATCGTCCTGTGTGTTTACAAGTTCCACAAGTGATCTTCCAGATTCTTCTTGACTAATGACATGAAGGACTAATTTCTTATCAACCACCATTTTATTAAAAGATGCACAGCTTTCCTCGCTCCAAGAGGCACCAATGGGAGCTATATCAACCAATGAACAAGCAATGGCTTGTTCTGGTAGATTTGCAAACTTTGGTAATAGTGGTTTCAGTTCACTGATATCTGTATTTGATACATCGCCGTAATCAACATATTGTATTGTTGCTTCATGACCCTTGATCTTTAGAATCTTAGCTCTGTACCAGGAGCCATCTGAATACTTGGCACAGCAAGACATACCAGCTTTGGCACTGGCTCCAAGATTTTCGACATCATCACTATCATATGCTTCGAACAGGTCATCCATCAAGGCATCAATCTCTGGTATTTTCTCTGAAATATGGCACCAAAAATTACCAGGATCACTAGAATGCGATACCATGACATTCTCGTACTGTCCTTTAGTAAATGTTATTACATCAAATGGATTGGCAGTTACTCCAGCATCACCACTACCAGCCATTTTCAACAGCTTAACAGATAGATTACTTCTATCAGTATCAAAAAGCTGCACTTGATACAGATCAGATTCACTGTCATATTGAAGTGCATTTATTGAAAGTTCTTTATTGAGTACGAGTTCCTCGAACCCATAGGTTATGTCTGTGCTCCACTCTTGCCCACCACTCTGAATTCCCATTAAAGCACATTTGATTCCTTGAGATGGTAATAACATGAAATCCTTGTTTAATACTCTAAGTGCTGATTTCTTGAGTACTTCAACATTACCATAATCAACAAACAGGACTTGGACATCTCCATTATGATACAGGCCTGTAACAGTAGCTCTGTACCATCCATCATCTGCCGTGTATTTAGCAACGCATGCCATACCCAATTCAGGGGTACAGTTATCATCATTCGGACCAAGTTTTGAATAGTATTCATGAATGGCATTAACCATTGTGTCCATTTGAGCTGCAAAGTCACACAGTTGCACATAGAAAGACTCTGGGTTGTCAACATGAATAACATACACATTTTGTTCAACACCAAATTGAAGTGTTGATTTGGGAAAGAAGAACTTTGACTGCTGTTGGGAGGAAGGAGTTTGATTAGTTGAGATGGCTTTACTTTTTGACAACTGCTGTTGAGATTCTGGTGGTTTTGATAGTTCTAATCCAATATCTAAACTGCCATCAAATAACTTTAAGCGAAACCTCCCACCGACTTCAACTTTCAGAAGTATTGCACTTAGTGTTTTTTCCAGAGTTAAACTTTCAAATGCACGTGTTAAAGGTTCCACTTGACTTACAGAAATATCTAGGCAACAATCAATGCTCTGCATGGGAAGCATCATAAATTCTGGTTGAAGGTCTTTAATCCGGTTGAATGGAAGCTTTTCAGTGTTACCATAATCTATGTACTTGACTTCTGCTTCGCTGCCAGTAACATTAATGATTTCAGCACGATACCAGCCATCATCTTCTGTGAACTGACAGCAACATGGCATACCTTTTGATGCATTGCTTAGAGTCATGGTGTTACTGTTAGTTGTGTAATAATTATGGATTTTATCCATCATTGCATCAAGATCTCCAGAAGAACTCTTCAGTTGACAAGTAAATTTGTTGACGCTTTCAACATTTGAGACTTCTACTGAAAATGGCTGGCCAACCTTGATGATTGGTAAAGTTGGAGCAGTTTGAGTAGCATCGTTAGACGGAGTAATGAACCGTGATAATATGTTCTGTCCAATGTTATCCAAGAGTGTTATAAAATACATCCCTGGCTGTATTTCCTTCAGAACTTGGGCAGATAAATTTTCATTTATATGTTTTTGAAACTTTAGCAAAGCATCTTGTGATAAATTCATAGATTGTCCTGGATCCATCAAACTACACTGTACCCCTTGTTTCGGAAGTGATGTAAAAGCTGTACTAATTGTTTTTAAACGGCTGATTGGCAATATCTCTCGGTTACCGTAGTCAACATATTTAACTTCAATACCTCGGCCCTGTACACTGACGATCTCAGCACGATACCAGTTGTTGTTTTCAGTAAATCTAGCACAGCATGGCATCCCAGGAACAACACCTCCTAAGGCAAGGTCATTGGGCATCAATGCTGAATAGAACCGATCAATATCACTCATCAAGGCATTCAGTGCTGGCATATTCTGTGTTACCTGACAGATAATATCTGAGAAACTATGAACCGCAGCTAAAGTAACAACAACCGATGATCCAACTTTTAAAGACTGGTTTTTCAATACAATCTGATTAGAATGAGGAGTTATACCCATACTATTACTTGGTGATTGTGGTCTTCTTTGAGGAAGTCCAGACACGAGTGCCTGACCTCTGGCAATTCTGTGAGGATTACCAGTCATTGTTGATCTCTGCATGACTCCTGGCGGAGGTGACACAACTGAATTGGTTAGTGGTTGACTAGTAATTCTTCTGAAATGCCGGTTAATTTCCAACCTGTCTGTATCCAGCATACTGACTTCAAAGCGTCTCTCAGCAGTAACATTCTTGACTTTCACTACGCACTCTTGTCCAATGACAATATTCCGAAAAAACTGGTTCTCAGACTCCGACCACTTCATTTCCATCGGGTGAACATTATATAATTTGAAGTCTAAACCTTGTATTGGGACATCTACATACTCTTGTTTAGTAATCTGTTTTAAATTTGTAACATGAACATCTTGTATGGTACCATAGTCAAGTAATTTCACCTTTACAATGTTATTCTGCGGGACTGATGTCAACACAGCTCTATACCATAAGCCATCCTTTAACTTAACACATCCTACTGTTCCTGGGCTTAGGTAATCTAGTGGTATGTTACCTTCATCTGGTTTGAGATATTCATGTACCTGGGTTAATAATGCAGTAAGGTCTCGGATTTGATTGTGGTGAGCTACCAGTTGACAGGTGAATTCTTCTGGTGTATTGACATAACTTGGCGTGACAGCATATGTACCTTCGACATCAAGCGTTAGGAACCGCATTGTGGACATACTGTATTTAGGTTTAAAAAAGAACACTTGTATTACTCATAGAGTATTAAGAGTCATCTTAACATTTTTAAGTTGGAAAATATTACTATCATGCATCAGGGCAGGTTGGGCTAATGTAGTAAGCTCCGGGGTGGATCGGGCTAGTGCAGTAAGCTCCAGTGTGGGTCGGGCTAGTGCAGTAAGCTAAAGGGGGGGTGTCGGGCTAATGTAGTAAGCTCCAGGGCGGGTCGGGCTAATGTAGTAAGCTCCAGGGCGGGTCAGGCTAATGTAGTAAGCTCCAGGGTGTGTCGGGCTAATGTAGTACGCTCCAGGGTGGGTCGGGCTAATGAAAGCTCCACTGCAGGGCAGGTCAAGTTAATGTAGTAAGCTCCAGGGCGGGTCAGGCTAATGTAAAAAAACTCCAGGGTGGGTCGGGCTAATGTAGAAAGCTCCAGGGGGTCGGGCTAATGTAGTAAGCTCCAGGGGGGTCGGGCTAATGTAGTAAGCTCCAGGGTGGGTTGTGTTAATGTAGTAAGCTCTAGGGCAGGTCGGAATAATGCAGTAAGCTCCAGGGTGGGTCGGGCTAGTGCAGTAAGCTCCAGGGGAGGAGGATCGGGCTAATGTAGTAAGCTCCAGGGTGGGTCGGGCTAATGTAGTAAGCTACAGGGCAGGTTAGGCTAATGTAGTAAGCTCCAGGGTGGGTTGGACTATGCAGTAAGCTCCAGGGTGGGTCGGGCTAATGTAGTAAACGCCAGGGGAGGGGGTCGTGCTAATGTAGTAAGCTCCAGGGCGGGTCGGGCTATTGAAGTAAGCTCCAGAGTGGGTCGGTCTAATGTAGTAAGCTCCAGGGCGGGTCAAGCTACAGTAATATAGTAAGCTCCAGGGTGGGTCAGGCTAATGTAAGCTCCAGGGCGGGTCAGGCTAATGTAGAAAGCTACAGGCCGGTCGGGCTAATGTAAGCTCCAGGGCAGGTCGGGCTAATGTAGTACACTCCAGGGTGGGTCGGGCTAATGTAAGCTTCACTGCGGGTTGAGCTAATGTAGTAAGCTCCAGGGCAGGTCAGGCTAATGTAGTAAGCTCCACGGCAGGTCAGGCTAATGTAGTAAGCTCCACGGCAGGTCAGGCTAATGTAGTAAGCTCCACGGCAGGTCAGGCTAATGTAGTGCTCCAGGGCGGGTCAGGCTAATGTAGTAAGCTCCAGGGCAGGTCGGGTTTATGTAGTAAGCTCCAGGGCAGGTCGGGTTTATGTAGTAAGCTCCAGGGCGGGTCAGGCTAATGTAGTAAGCTCCAGGGTGGGTCGGGCTATGCAGTAAGCTCCAAGGTGGGTCGGGCTAATGTAGTACGTTCCAGGGTGGTTCGGGCTAATGTAGTAAGCTCCAGGGTGGGTCGGGCTAATGTAGAAAGCTCCAAGGCGGGTCGGGCTAATGTAGTAAACTTCAGGGTGGGTCAGGCTAATGTAGAAAGCTCCAGGGCGGGTCAAGCTAATATAGTAAGCTCCAGGGAGGGTCAGGCTAATGTAAGCTCCAGGGCGGGTCAGGCTAATGTAGAAAGCTCCAAGGCGGGTCAGCCTAATGTAGAAAGCTCCAAGGCGGGTCGGGCTAATGCAGAAAGCTCCAGGGTGGGTCGGGCTAATGTAGTAAGCTCCAGGGTGGGTCGGGCTAATGTAGTAAACTCCAGGGTGGGTCGGGCTAATGTAGTAAGCTCAAGGGGGGTCGGGCTAATGTAGTAAGCTCCAGGCTGGGTTGGGCTATGCAGTAAGCTCCAGGGTGGGTCGGGCTAATGTAGTAAGCGCCAGGGGAAGGGGGCGTGCTAATGTAGTAAGCTCCAGGGCGGGTCGGCCTATTGAAGTAAGCTCCAGGGTGGGTCGGGTTAATGTAGTAAGCTCCAGGGCGGGTCAAGCTAATATAGTAAGCTCCAGGGCGGGTCAGGCTAATGTAAGCTCCAGGGCGGGTCAGGCTTATGTAGTAAGCTACAGGCCGGTCGGGCTAATGTAAGACGCTCCAGGGTGGGTCGGGCTAATGTAAGCTTTACTGTGGGTTGAGCTAATGTAGTAAGCTCCACGGCAGGTCAGGCTAATGTACAGTAGTAAGCTCCAGGGTGGGTCGGGCTAATGTAGTAAGCTCCAGGGTGGGTAGGGCTAATGTAGTAAGCGCCAGGGGAGGGGAGTCGTGCTAATGTAGTAAGCTCCAGGGCAGGTTGGGCTATTGTAGTAAGCTACAGGGTGGGTCGGGCTAATATAGTAAGCTCCAGGGCCGGTCAAGCTAATATAGTAAGCTCCAGGGCATGTCGGGCTAATGTAAGCTCCAGGGCCGGTCGGGCTAATGTAGTACGCTCCAGGGTGGGTTGGGCTAATGTAAGCTTCACTGCGGGTTGAGCTAATGTAGTAAGCTCCAGGGCAGGTCAGGCTAATGTAGTAAGCTCCAGGGCAGGTCAGGCTAATGTAGTAAGCTCCAGGGCGGGTCAGGCTAATGTAGTAAGCTCCAGGGCAGGTCAGGTTTATGTTGTAAGCTCCAGGGCGGGTCAGGCTAATGTAGTAAGATCATCATGCTACTGCCAATTGTAAAGCAATGATGGCTGCTTGCACACAAGCTTGATTTATACAGTGGAATCTCCCAATACCAACCACCCAAAAAAACAGAATTTCAATTTTTTTAGTCGCAAAGTCTTTCTTATTCTTTCTTTAATAAAACATTCCGAAAAGAGAATTTCTCCGGATTTTTATTTATTTATTCGGAGTCGACAGTTTTGTAACAGTGGCACACTTCATCCTGTGAAGGTGCGTCCAGTATAAACAAATATAACCAAAAGAAACAATAACATAGAAAGAAAGTAAACAAAACATTACAAGATAAATCAACCACATGCAAGATCACAAACGAGATGTTAAGCCTATGAAAATATACCAAAAAAAACTAATTTACCAATAATGTTACCAGACCGGTAAGTATCATTACTACTAAGTAATTAATAAAGTTACTCAGAAATTTTTATCATTATTATTACAATTGCTATTGCCATTATTATAGTTGGTACAGTAATAATAATATTACGAATAAAAATAATAATCCAATGAATCATAAGGATTACTTATTATGTTTTGTAAGTTAATAAGAAAAAATTGTAGGATATTAAGTTAGACTAGACTATTGATTAACTTAATGAATTGATATCTTAATATTTCAGTGGATAGAAAATTTCTCCGGATTGCAAAAAACATTTGTCAGTCCATACTAGTAAAACTGCACATGCCTAATATTTGCTTTCGGGCATTCACGGTAAAAACTTTGTAATTGAAAAAGAAACTGCGCATGCCTATATGCAAAATTTACCGACTCGCGCGAATAAAATCACTTCGTGGGAAATTACGTAGTAAAACTGGAAGTACATGAACTATTGGTGGCGCTTGTCAAAATCTTCTTCTAGGAATTGCTACAAAAATAAACTATGAAATCTAAAAATATTATATTTTTGTACTTGCAAACTTGAAACATTTAAAAAAATATATAGTATTATTAAGACAGTAAATTATTATTATACACGATTATTTACCATGAAGAATATTGAAAGGTAAAATTTAGTAGGCCTAAACACAGTCAATACTGTATTAGCTTACTAGAGAGTCCTACTTGGTATAGAAACACACGGTACACGTTACGGTGGCACGTGCCTAAACATCTCAACCCCACTTTTCGACTGTTTCAGAAATTAAACCCCCCCCACCCCCCGTAGCGCCGCCACTGGGGGAACCCAAACCCAGCCCAGTCAGTCTTTCTGTAAAATAGATCTCTGTTGGTGACCCTACCCCCTTAGAAATATCTCGATCCGCCTCTGTTACATGCTGTTAGGGTTACAGAATCACAGTTAAAACAATTCACAATTATTTTATTTTTTGTTCTGAAGATATCAGTATAAATTTTTTTTTTTTTGCACTATAAAAAAACGCTGGTCAAAATTTTAATTACACGGGGCTAGGCCTATTCTTATTTATTTTATTCTCAAAAAAAGAATAAGAGGGAACAAGTCATGCTGTTTCAAGTTCTGATTTAGTGAATGTTGTTTCATTTCATTTTTCATTATCATTTTAATCAGCAAGCCATACATTTAACTTCAACACAACAATTTACTAAACTAAAATAGCTAACACAATCACCACTACACACGCCTTTGGGCCTAGCGCCGATAACTTACGGTAACGTAAGGCAAGCATTTCGTGATGTAGGCTAGTCTACAGTAGCCCTACTTGGAAGATCGTAAAAAGATGATCGTAAAACACGCTCGCTTGGAAGTTCCGTTCGCTTAAATGTTTTACGCAAATATATACATTAATATATTTTATTCTATACTTGCTTGGTATACTTTAAATCATTCTTACACCCTGCACAAAGGCCTTTCATTCCGGGTGATCGTTGCGCGCCATCAATCCAATCATCGCTAAACTGCGGAAACAGCCTTCAGTCTGGCTGGCCATCACGCGATTCGCCCAGCCTGGCAAAAGCAGCGTGAGGTATGCCTAAGAATATGACGATCAAAACCAAACTCGCTTAATTGTTTTGCGTTGATCGACGTATTATATACTCTCTTGGTATATATTCGGCTTACTCGATCATTTAATAAATCGCTAATAACACACGATACTGAAAGTACTAGGCTTGAAAATCTTCGTGAAAAATGGTCGCCTTTCTTGCCGTCTTTTCTAGTGGCACAGCCCATTTTGAAACAGGGGTGTACATGTGTTAAATTACATGAAATACATATATTTTTTCGGTAACGTCCATTATTTTTACCTGTTTAAGAAATATTTATTTTTATTTTTTCGCTGGGGTTTTTCCGATGAACTGTAAATGTAATAATATTAATAATAGTTTAATGACTAAGGAGCGCGACTTTTCGCGCTCTTTTGATCGTTTTCAGGAGCGCGAGAGCGATCGCGCGCCTTTTAAATGAAGGTCTGCTTAAGCCTATCTATTTCTAAGTCGATTAAAATTCGCACTCGCCCTATGTTATGAGATAGGACTTCACGGTTTGTTTTGGTTTTCGTACCCAGGGCGAGTTCCCGTGACGTCACAGGCTATCGCTAATTTGGTCTATTGTTCATGAAGTGAACCTAACTGCACTAGTTGGCTAGTTTTGAACTATCCCAGGGGGTATTTCACTACCCCACTATATTTTCATAAGGTTTGTTATCCTGAAAACATTACCAATTCTAGGTGAACCAGTAGGAATGAAAGGTTAATTTAGGTCTTGTTTCTGGAGTTTCCAGATTCGAGCATATTACACCTACTCTTCGTCGACTGCATTGGTTACCTGTTGAGCAACGCAGTATTTTTAAACTGTTGCTCTTTACATAGCTCTGAATCACCACCATATATTTCAGACATGATAAATCTATGCTCTTCCACTTGCTCTAGAGTTCTTCTTAGATCTACATCGTTCAACCATTTTATCTGTACCCTTTTCTCGTACAAAGTTGTATGGTGATAGAGCATTTTCTTATTTTTACTTATTTTTTCCAGTGCTCGAGCGCATAGAGACAGTAGTATTATATATGCTATAAAAGTCCCACATATCATTATTATTATTATTATTTGTTTGACGATATCCTTACGTAAAAAAACCAAACTGATGTATTCTTTCTAACTTTTATTTGACTTATTCAAGCCTAGCAATGTAGGCCTAGGCCCAAATTGTTAACAATTATATAAAAATGATAGGATTTACAAATTTTACAAGAGTTTAAATTAAGCTGATTTAAAATCTGTTTTTCAAACGTCAAAACCGTCGATTATTTTCGTGTCTATGCGACGC
>JAOTQE010113588.1:0-5000 GCA_025631205.1 Nesometra sesokonis
ATGAATGAATGAATGAATGAATGAATGAATGAATGAATGAATGAATGAATGAATGAATGAATGAATGAATGAACGAACAAACGAACGAACGACCGAACGAACGAACGGATGGAAACAGATGGACGGACGAATGAATGAATAATTGAATGGATGAGTTGACGAATGACTGGATAAAATTAATGAAATGGGTGGACGGATAAACGATTGAAGGAACGAACAAACTAGCGAACGAACAAATACATGAATGAATGGATGGATTAGAGAACGAACGATTATCATGAAGTCAATATATTGATCTTTGACATTTTTTCCTATTTATCAAAATAAGACTCATGCCTACTACCTACACGTTATGCATTGCTTGGTTCCGAGATAGAAATTAAAATCAACGGTTGTGATCTTATGAAGGAGGTGTGTTACGGCAAAAATGTGCCATAACTACGTTACGACACATTTTGGTAACTGCATATTTTGGTAACAGAAATGTGCTACCAAATTGTGCCGATAGTGCACCTATACCTGACGGGATCAACTGTTACCAAATGTGCAATTAAAAGTAGATTGCCTGCATATTTTGGACAATTTGCACATTTTGGTAACTGGACTAAAACCCATTGGTGGGTTTGGGATTTATTACAGTATACGGTCAAGGGGTTAATGCACAGCTAATGTAGAAAATTGCAATATTATTGAATGAAACATGGACGGAACTATTGTAATATTACCTGCGCATTTCCCAGTGTCGGTTAAACGCTGTGTTATCATTGTTTAAATGACTAGGTGAAGACGGGACAGGTTGCATCACTAAAACTTATATTGTAATATTACAATACTATTCATTGAAATATGGGTGGAAATAAAGTAATGTTACCTGCATATTCCCCAAGTGGCGCGTAAACGCTTAGTTAACATTGTTTAAATGACATGGGATAGACGGGGCAGGTTGCATCACTAAATATAATATTGTAATAATTACAATACTATTCATTGACACATGGGGGAATTGAAGTAATGTTACCTGCATATTCCACAGTGGCGCGTAAATGCTGTGTTAGCATTGTTTAAATGACATTGGGAAGAAGGGGCAAAAATGTTAACACAGTGTTCACGCGCCACTGTGAAATGCGCAAGTAACAATTATTTAGTTCTATTCATGTTTCATTCAATGGTATTGCAGTTTTCTAAATTAGCTATTGCTTGAATCTCATTAGCTCTGAGGCAATTTCAGTTTTCTACATTAGCTGTTACTTGATGGTTCTAAATTAGCTGGGATTTTTTTACATAAGTTGTTGAGTTTTCTACATTAGTGGTTGTTTCTACATAAGCTGTTGTTATCTACATTAGCGGCTGTAACACTCGCACTTTGGTCTTGGAGTGAAGACGTACAAGATACATTTGAAAAAATGTGCATAGTTAATGAATTTGAGAATTTTATGTTGAAGTTTGGTTGTCCCAACCAATCCTATCAGATTAAACAAGCCAAATCAAAATGCACTGTTAAATTTGGGAGAAGTAGCATTTCATTAGTTTCAATTCTATTCAGAATAATAATAATAATAATAATAATAATAATAATAATAGTATTAATGATGATGATGATGATGATGATGATGACGACGACGATGACGATAACGACGATGACGATGATGATGATGATGATAATGTTGATGAATACGACGACGACGATGATGAAGATGATGATGATGATGATGATAATGTTGATGAATACGACGACGACGATGATGAAGATGATGATGATGTGATGATGATGATGATAATGATGATGATGGTCGTCTTCATCATCTTGGTCGTCGTAATAACCCATCAGTAGTATTACTATAGGCCTAGAACAAACTAAATGTGGGTCATGTAGTTTATATAATATATTGGTGGTATGCACTAATAACTCACTCGGTTCAGCTTACATAGAGTCCTCCTTGTGGTGAGCAGTACGGCGGAATGTCATCATCTCTTTTTGGACATCTTTCCAAACGTAGTGTTTGGAACCGATACCTGTTCGAAGAGTTTTCTGAACCGACACCTTTCCGAAGACAGTTCGGAACTGATACCTTCCAGGAAACACTACGGAGCCTTCACCTTTCCAAAGACAGTTCGGAACCGACAACTTTCCGAAGACAGTTCGGAACCGAGCCTTTTGAAAATATTACAAATTGAGCGCGAAACCATGCAAATTGTTGCTGTTTTCCATTTTATTAAATTTTACGTTTTAGATTGTTTTAATCATAATTGGTAGAGAACTTTTTGTTTTGTCAGTACTTCTAAAGTATATTAGAATACTTTAATCTGAATTAGATTTAGATAGGCAATTTATCTAAACGGATATATATGCAAGTAAGACACTAGGCAAAAATATCGGTGGCAAAAGCAACACAATGAGTTGTATGAATAAATACAAAAGAAGGGGAGAATGAATTGTACCGACTTGCAAGACAGAGAGATCGAGCTGAAAAAGATGTGTTGCAAGTAGTAAGGACTGTCAAGGATGTAAATGGAAGTGTGTTAACGGACCAGGCGAGCGTCTACTAAGATGGAAAGAATACTTTGAAATGTTGATGAATGAGGAAAATGAAAGAGCGCGAGTGGAAGAGGTCGATAAAGTAGAACAAGATATACTCCAAATTAGTGAGTACGACGTGAGAGAAGCTTTGAAGAAGATGAAAGATGGAAAAACTGTTGGTTCTGATGATATTCCTGTAGAGGCGTAGAAATGTCTGGAGAGTTTGCTGTAAAGCTTCTATCAAATCTGTTTAATAAAATCCTGAACAGTGCGAAATTGCCTGATGAATGGCGAAAGAGCCTTATTGTGCCCATTTTTAAAAACAAGGATGATGTACTAGATTGTAGTAACTACAGAGGAATAAAACTACTTCCATATTATGAAACCATGGGAAAGAATACTGGAATCAAGTCTTAGAGGAACAGTAAGGATTTGTGATTAACAATTTGGCTTTATACCTGGTAGAAGCACCATTGACCAACATTTGCCTTAAGAATACTGATAGAAAAATATACGGAAGGTCAGAAGGAGCTACACTGTATGTTTGTTGATCTAGAAAAGCATGACAAAGTACCAAGAGAAGAACTGTAGTACTGCATGAGAAAGTCAGGAGTAATAGAGAAATATGTGACGCTTGTTCAGGATATATATCAAGATAGTATCACAGCAGTGGCATAAGAACAAAAGAGGGGTTTTCAGTTAAGGTAGGTCTACACAAAGGCTCTGTACTGAGCCCTCTCTTATTTGCAGTTGTGGTGGATAGATTAACAGATGAGGTAAGATGGGAGGCTCCATGAACAATGTTATTTGCTGATGATATAGTTTTATGTTCAGAGAGACGTATATCTGTTGAAGAGAGTTGAGTTTAGAAAATTGGAGATTTGCCTTGGAAAAAGGGAAATGAAAGTCAGCAGGAGAAAGATTGATCATATGTGCGTGAATGAAGAGGAACAGAGATGAAGGGTTAACTTGCAAGGAGACCAATTTGAAGAAGTGGAAGAATTCAAGTACATGGGATCACCTGTACAGAGTAATGGCGGGTGTAACAAGGATGTCAAGAAGCGAGTGCAGGCAAGGTAGAATGCATGAAGAAGAGTATGTGTGATGTGTGACAGAATGGTCTCAGCGAAAATGAAAAGAAAAAATTATAGAACGGTGGTAAGACGAGCTATGGCATATGGTTTTGGAGACAGTGGCCCTAGCTAAAAAACAGAAAGACGAGATGGAGAATTAAAGATGCTACGATTCTCACTTGGAGTAACAAGAAAGGATAAGATCAGAAATGTTTTCGTCAGAGGATCTGCTCATGTAAGAACATTTGGGGACAAATTGAGAGAGGCAAGGCTGAAATGAATGGCCATGTATACAGACGAGACACAAAGTACAATGGAAGGAAAATGTTGGAAATGGGGCTACCAGGTAAGAGGAAAAGAAGAAGATCAAAGAGGAGGTATATGGACGTGATTAGTGAGGACATGAAGGAAATTGGTGTTAACGAGCATGATGCATTAAAATGGACAGTATGGAGAAGACTTTTCTGCTGTAGCGACCCCTGATGAGAAAAGTCGAAAGAAGAAGAAGCGATTTAGATTGGACAATTTATTTTAATACTATCTTTTTATCAAGTGTTTCTATTACCAGGGATACGCTACATAGGTTAAGCAATTTGATTGTGGTGCTGGTCATATTGAAAATATATTGACTGCGGTAAGTCTTTAGTAAGTGAATAAATTGATCTGGAACTTTGGAATTTACCGAAGACTGGTCAGACAGTATTTTCATTATTATTTGATTCTGCCGTTCTGACTGGTTCAACACTAGTATTGAACCGTGCGTAATTCAATATTAGCCGATGACGTCACGTCTCCAAGCGAGAGAATTGTTTTTAGGCTGTAAGTGGGGAACGCACAAGAAAAGGTTGCTAGGCTCAACCACAGGTTAAAATTCGGCGTTTCGCACAATTAACTACGGTACCTATTGGTGATTATGAAGAATTAATAATTAATAAAGAAACCTAAAAGAGTTGCTGTTAAAGGTTTTCGCGAATGTCTGGGATAGAAGGACATAGATTTTAATTTCGAAGACGTAGGCTTGCTAGGCCTTGGTTGGCTAAGCCCTGAGAAATCGGTACTTATAAGTAAGGTATATTGAATAATAATTATAATATTGAATGCCTATTTTCGGGGGATACCGAAAATATTGTTTTCGCTGTGGCAAAATATTGAACTCGTCTGCGACTCGTTCAATATTTTGCCACAGCTCAGACAATATTTGTTGGTATCCCTTCAAAGGCATTCAATATTATATACATATTAAACATATTGCTCTATAATTTAATGTAACAGCGCGGTCAATAAGATATTATTATCTTTAACATTAACATAGGCCTAGGTTTAACGTTTGTAAGAGATACTGTACTTTCATTTCTGAATGGTTGAATAAAAGTGAAATGGATGAAAAAAACATATTAGGCAAATTAAGC
>JAOTQE010113588.1:7500-13051 GCA_025631205.1 Nesometra sesokonis
TCATTAAACATGAATACCGTAATTTATCACTAGGCTATAATATTCCGGTACAATAGCATTTAAAATAATATAAATTATATACAACATTTACAAAAAGAGACGTCGGTAACATTTCCTACAACACAAATTTTATTTTAGTTATTTATTAATGAAATAAATAAGATTTCGATGCTTTTTTAAATAATACATGATGGGCACTGAACAATGTACAAGGCCTGTGGAAGACAAGTTATTAATAGATGTTATAGATAAATTCAAAATTTTTAATAGAGAACTTTTATGTTTGGGATCATATTTGTAAGTTTCTAAAGTATTTACTCAGTATATTAGAATAATTTAATCTGGATCCGACAAATTATTTTAACTATCTTAATCATTTGTCAAGTGCTGCTACTACCTGTGGTACGCTAGATTAAGGTATTAGTGTTTTTGTAACGAAGGCAATTTAATAGTATTCCTATGTTTTACGTTAGGTCTAGATTGTTTTAATCATATGTTATTAGAGAATTTTTTTTAATGACATTTATAAGTTCTTTAGTCTTTTTCCAGTGTATTGGAATAATATAATCTGGATATGACAAATTATCGTAACTATTTCAATTATGTTATTTATCTAGGAGTACGCTACTTATAGATTTAAGCCGGGAACTCAATTGCGTCATGCGACGGTCGTACGACAGTCGCACGACTCAGCCGTCGCTCACTGTGTATGGTTTCCAGACGCAAAGACTGTCTTTTACTCGTCGGCCAACGGTTTTTCAACAGGAAAATAAAAAAAATAAAAAATACCGTCGACCGACGAATAGAAGACTGTCATCACGTCTGGAAATCACACACACTGGGGGCGACGGTTTAGCCGTGCAGCCGTCGTACGACCATCGTACGACACACGACACAGTGAGTGCCCGGCTTAAGGAATTAGTGCTTTTGTAACGCAGGCAATATTGGAAAAATATTGTCTGCGTTGAGACTTTGTAACTGAAGAAATTGCCTGAAGCCTCGCGCTGGCTGAGGGCAATTTCTAAATTAACAAATGATTCACCAAAGGTAATATTTTTCTATAATGCATAAAAATAAATTAATTTTAAAACATCGTTTCAGCCATCTTTTCATTTTTATTTAATAATATATATTTACAATTACGATATAACTTAAAAGAAAAAGTTGTTGAAGTTTAAAATTTAAATTTATTATGAGTCTTTTCAATATATACACTTACAGGCGTTCATAAAAACAAAATAAACGCATCTTAAATTAAACTTATTGCTTGTATACACGCATATGGACGTTTAGTCCTCTGTATAAAGGGAAGGTTTAAATTGGCAAAACGGAATAATACGGATAATAGATAAAACAAAAGGAATCGGAATCGTGTCCTTAGAGTTATGTATAAGATCTAGAGTGTGAAGAAGTTCAACGCGGCTGTTGTGGAGAAATTACCTAAATGAAAATAAGGTTTTCAGTTCGTATATTTAACTCTATACTATAGAATTTTTTTTTTTATTTTGTCCATGTGGTAACACAATGAGGACAAATGATTTACAGTTCATTAGGACGCCCGCTTTTTGGATTCGGGAAGAGAGAGAGAGGTGGGGAGAGAGAGAGAGAGAGAGAGATAGAGGGAGATAACCATGTTATTTTAGGCCTAAACAGAATTGTATTGAACATCTGAATTCTGGAAAACTCTCAAATTGCATTTTGAAAAGTTTCTCCTTAAAATAATAATTTTTGGCTAGACGTTCTAGCTCTTGATGTTATTCAGCTATTCAATTGGAAATAATGTAATCAACGTATTTGTTGGTATTTGGATAGTAAACACTATCCTAGCCTGTCTCATAGCCCTTATGATTGGGTTAGTCACTTTTATTGCTTAATTCCTTTTTAGGCGCTATTGACGTCCCATGATTAATTCCTAGTGACTTATTGTGGTCGTCGTTGGCGGCGCTACATTAAAAACGACCATACAGAAGCGACTTGAGGCAAGTCTAACACTGTCTCATTAACGCTTCTTCAAGACAGACTTTGAAAGAATCGGCTATTTATGAAAATAAATACTGGAAGATAAACACTATATACCGGATAAGAAAGTCTATGGCACGTTATATTAATTGTAGGCCTCATGGATCGGGACCTTAGTTGATGACAAGGGCACACATTCGCGGACGCCAAGGTGTTTGTTGTTGTTAAGACTTGGACTGGGACATGGGCTACTCATTGGACTCTCTGGTTCCCGGTCGCTGTCCGAATTGTGGTAATGCTCCATCGGGTCGTCTGCCTCGGCTTTGACGTCACTCAAATCTGGATTCGGATTGGATTTATTTGGTAGAGTTGACTCACGTGATCCACCAGACGATAAAAGCTCTCTTTCTTTTGAATTTCTCCATTTCATACGGCGATTTTGAAACCAAATTTTTACCTGAAAAAAAGAACATTAAATTTAGCCAAATATTAATTGCAAAAATGTAAACAAATAGCAAAACTATTTATAGTACACGTAATTGTATGCTTTAAACATTTGATTTTCGGCTATTAAAAATACAATGAAATCATTTAGAAATAATTAAAGGTTAAAATTGTAAAATTTAATGCAAAGGATAACTGCTTATAATAACAACTTTGTAGAAAGGTTTAGATCTTAAATGGTTGGATCTCAAATAATGGTAAGTAAAAGCTAAATTGTAACGTTAGTAAAACAGCCAGAAAAAGAAAACCAAGCTTTCGGACAAACCTCTAATACTTACTCAGGGTGAAAGGATAGTTAATAGGCGTATATAGATTTGTTAATATTTAATGTAATTTAGTTATAAAAATATACCATTCTGAATAAAATCACATACCGTACGTCATAAGTCGTATTGTTTTGCATTATGGCCTACATAGAAGTAAATAGAACAAAGGTGTGCAATGTGGCGAACCAATTGTACGATTCATTTCGTACTCTATAAACAATAGCCTAATTGTGGCTCAAGAATGACACGCTTAAATACCACAAATGTCGCACCAACTAAAACACAATGCCTCACATACATGTCATAGGACCTCCCAATAAAGAGTGCCGAATTAATTAATTAAGATCATATTACAATGTGAATTTCACAAATACAAAGTTACAGACTATTGTTAGCTAATTTGAGTATCATTGCATATTATATAGCGCGGCAATTACTGATACACATATCATGGGCATATTATATATAGCACGCCATCATAAGCCTATTCATACTAATTACATAAACGTCAATTAACCAGAACAATGGATAATATTAATGGGTATTTCGGAGCATTCAGTCCACCGGTTCCAATTCCTAACCCTGATGTTGGGAATTCTATTATCACATGAGAGTTCGAAGTTCAAACTCATCAGCTGTTTTTGTTTTTTGGTAAGACCAAGTAAGACACTTTATCCACGTTTTCTCTTGCTACCAAGAAGTATAATTGGCACCTGTAATTTGTATTTTTTTATTTTGGTTCAAAAGTTGTCTGTTTTAATTTTTTAAGGTACAATTGCAAAATTATGAAATGACACTAAAAAGAGTTCTATCGTTTGATGGACTGGGGTAACAATGCTAATCGCTTATATGCATATTATTTTCGTTATAATTTTAATTGCCGTATCATTTCTGCAGTAGACTTACGAAATCATGGTGTGTGATAGGGATTGATTACACTGGGTAGATTAAGTCAATTTAATAATACCTGCTCAATATTATTTACCCACAATGACACAAAAATATGAGGGGCTACGTATGGATTATGGATTAGAGTTCGTTTTGTTTTAGGTGGATTAATTATAGAAACGATTTACACACTGAAAATCGGATTAAAACACGATGAGAAATTGGGATTGCTGAAAGAATGCAAATATAGGTATAACAAGGAATGACGAAAAGACGCGGAAACGGCACGCAGTGCACCATCATATCACATGCATGGTGCACAGTTTGCGGCGTTCACGATAATACGTGGCATTAGTTTTTTTTTTGACAAACCAAGCAATTTTAATGACCTGGCTGACAGTTCCAACCACCTTATCAAACGGTGGCCATCTTCAGATAAACGGCTCTGTTTCCTACCGGTGAGTGGATTTCTTAACAATTAAGCCGTCACTCTGAAGATGGCCACTATTGGATGAAGGTGGTTGGAACTGTCATTCAGGTCAGTAAAATGTTGTCAAAATGTTGTCAAAAGTACTTACACTAATGACACGTACTATCGCTGTCGTAACATTATCGTAACTTCAAACCAGATGAACATTTTCAGTTGACGATACATGTCGTTGGTTCAATAATGAGGTTTCCCAACGAAATGCGAAAACGAAAACGGATACGTCCTAAATTCTTGTAATGTTTGAATAGAACGCCTTGAATATCTGTCACAGTTGTATTGTACGACGATCATCAACAATTCGTTGTTATAAAATTCGATATATTTTTAACACATTTAGCAAATTTTAAAAATGGAAGTGTGACGTATCCGTTTTCGTTATCGCATTTCGTAAATTTGCGAAACCTCACTATTGTCTTTCTCATAACGAAGCTGGGGAATTGTTTTTTTTAAAATATCTATTGAATTGAAAAATGGTGGTCGGTGGTACCGATACAGGCTGGAGATATGGGTTCGAATTTCCAAAAGATAACGATTTTTTCGCCATAGTGTGCTTAGCTGGGACATTTGGCTATAAGAATTTGGACAAAACGACAAAATATACCTTTATCTCAATCCAGACTATTAAATTTTTGTAACAAAAAACGTTGATATACCCATATATGGTAATGATATATCCATGTATGATAATGATGTCATGACCATATTTAAGCATATGATTTTGTAAACGAAAATTTGATAGTCATGAGTATCAGATACACGTTCTTACCTGTGAGTCCTTTAGGCCTAGCTTGCTTGCCAATTTCTTCCTATCTGGTTTGCTGATATATTTCTGCTGTTGGAATTTCTTTTCTAATCCTTTTCGTTGTGCGTCTGAAAACACTGCTCGCCGTAACATACCCCGTCTCGGTTTACCCCTATTTGGACCTGGCCAGGGAAATGCACTGGGTACTGGAATGACAGAATTTCCACTTACTGAAAACAAAGACCGATAGTGGTTATAAGTTATTTTAAACAAAATAAAACAAGTAATACAAGATCACATGTAAATTATATTAAAACTTTAAGCATGTCCATTGAAACCTCCATGATTGGATCGTTAATTCAAAAACGTTAGCTCATCGTATCTTATACCTGCCAATTTTTTTTGGCTCCAATGCGTGAGACAAACTTCGGCCCCATTACTAGGCCAAATCTTCTCCCATTTCGATCTGACAAGCCAAAAAAAATGGTCATGCGACAATTTTATGGCCGTTTCTGCCCAGATTATCGCTGCTTTGGGGCCCATTTTTACCGCATTTTGCTATATATTGCCTCTTGCGTGAGAAAAACTATTGAAACGACTGTTTATGAGTGAAAATTCTGCTAAAGCGTGAGAAAAATTATTTATGCGTGAGACATCAAAAATAGGCTCCAATGCGTGAGACTCACGCATAATGCGTGAGAG
>JAOTQE010113599.1:0-13050 GCA_025631205.1 Nesometra sesokonis
AGCTATTGCGATTGATCAATTTTGAAAAATCGTGCTCTGTCGTAGCAAAAATCGTGAATGTGGGAAGGGGGCATAAATAATATTTCCAAATCTTCTATAACGTTTCAAGCCGAAGTTTTTGACTGGTCTAGGCGACTTCTAAAGTCAATTAGATAGTCTCTCTTCACATAAGCCTCTGAATGGTGCCTTGTTCTTGGCAAGAAATCCTGCTTTCCACGCCCAGTACCTTTTGGTTTCTAAGCCAATTGGGAAGCGAATTACTAGAAGTACAAGTTGCGCTCCGGATTAGTGACTTTCACTAACTGCTGGCTAGTTCAGAAACAAATAAAATATGCCGCATTCCCCGATTATTAATCATCATAGAAATGCATTTAAAATATTATGTGAGTGTTTGCTTTCTGTTTTATATTATGCGAGTGTTTGCTTTCAATTTTATATTATGTGAGTGTTTGCTTTCTATCTTATATATTATGTGAGTGTGTGCTTTCTATTTTATATTATGTGAGTGTTTGCTTTCTATTTTATATTATGTGAATGTTTGCTTTCTATCTTATATTATGTGAGTGTTTGCTTTCTATTTTATATTATGTGAGTGTTTGCTTTCTATTTTATATTATGTGAGTGTTTGCTTTCTATTTTATATTATGTGAGTGTTTGCTTTCTATCTTATATTATGTGAGTGTTTGCTTTCTATTTTATATTATGTGAGTGTTTGCTTTCTATTTTTGATCTGCTAGGCTCAATTACCTCTGATGAGTGACTCGGATAAGCTGCTTTGTTGGAACATCGTTGGTTTACAAGGGGCTTTATTAAGCTACTTCATTAAACCAGTTTACCTCATGTCTCTTACTGTTGGTGAGCACTGGATTTATTGTTACACTTATTATTGATTGTTACTGTAAAATTGTAGTAATTATAAAGCATGGGGACCAAAAACCATAGAACGGCTAGAAAGTTAACTTCCAAAGAATGCATAGCCCCAAAGTACAATTCCATGGAAGTGCCTACTGTTGAATGATATGTCCAGAATCAAATCCAAATCAAACCAATCAAATTGTGTTACATCTTAACGCTGTTGCTACGACGAAATTGCGCCCCCAATCTTTTATAAAAGTTTCAAATTTTTCAATAAATGCAAGTGAATTTAATCCAAAATATGAAATTAGATGTTTGTGACAAAGACTGATGACCTTCAGTAGTAGGCACCTACATGGGATTGCAATTCTACAGTGTTAAGTTCACTATCTAACCATAAATAATAAATCTATGCCAAAAACTCCTAAAATGGTGAACAGTGTGCAATGCAAATTCAGCACACATTTAGAGGTCACCTCCTACCAATTTCATTGGGTGGAGGTAATTATGAGGACGACTCATCATTTCCCTCATCCTTACTGTTTTCATATCATACATCATCATCACCACCACCACCACCATCATCATGATCATAGTCGCAGTCGCTGTCATTGCCATTGTCATATTCATAATCATCATCTTTATGTATCATCATCAGCATCATCATCATCATCACCACCACCATCCCAAAATCATCATAGTCGCCATCGCTGTCGTTGCCATTGTCATATTCATAATCATCTTCTTTACATTATCATCATCATCATCATAATCATAGTCGCCGTCATTGCCATTGTCATATTCATAATCATCATCTTCATTACATCATCATCATCATCATCATCATCTGTCTTCTTGGAAATATTTTTTAATCAATTTTCTGAAAAATTATTACTCTTCAGGAAACTTGTTCCACCATGGTCATCTGTCTAGAGCAATGTGTTGCCGAATTTCAGAAGACTTTCAAGCTAGTCTACCTCCAGATTACTTTGTTAACCACATCCTGATTGGTCGGGTCTCTACATACGTAGCCAATACGGATGACAGTAAAGACTTCACTAGTATCAACTGGTGCTATGGAGATGCTCAGTATGAGGTTCTTGATGCTAAGACGGGTTGCTCTACTGAATAGTAAGTAAATGCTCCTAGTATTGGTTAAGTAAAATCTTGCACTCACAAGATTCACGATAGCTGGTGATCTTAATTTAATGCTAGCTTTAACACATAGACAGTCTTAGCAAAGTCACCTCAAACCATTGCTATAAAACAGTCTTTTCTAAGACCTTGGTGAGTATTGAATCACATTCATTTCTTGGTAACAGTAATTGAGGACACTATTGTAGGTATTTTAACGTCGCATTACGCTAAAAAAAAATAAGGAGGTATGGAAGTTAAAAAAAAGACCTTGATTTTTGAGAGATTGCATCGGTTGTGTTTTGACAACAGATCATCACCATTAATTATGATGATGGTGATGTCGACCTGTGCCAAAGTATAATTCCATTACAGCACATTATTACTCGGCATATTTCCTTGCAGTTCACCATTATGATGATGGTGATGTCAACCTGTGTCAAAGTATAATTCCATTACAGCACATTATTACTTGGCATATTTCCTTGCAGTTCACCATTATGATGATGGTGATGTCAACCTGTGTCAAAGTATAATTCCATTACAGCACATTATTACTTGGCATATTTCCTTGCAGTTCACCATTATGATGATGGTGATGTCAACCCGTGTCAAAGTATAATTCCATTATAGCACATTATTACTGGGCATATTTCCTTGCAGTTCACCATTATGATGATGGTGATGTCAACCCGTGTCAAAGTATAATTCCATTATAGCACATTATTACTGGGCATATTTCCTTGCAGTTCACCATTTCGTAGTTCATCTACTGGTGCAAGTAGATTGTGTAAGGCGGCGTTCTTCAGTCGTTTCAAGTCGATCTGTGAAGCTTTACATAGAACTGATCTACTGAAGCTCAGTAATTACCAAAATGCAAAGGTACGTTTAATAGCACATTTCATTCAATAGTTTGTTCATCATCATCGTCATCATCCATCATATATCATATTTGTCATTGATACCTTCCAAAATTACCATCAACATCGGGAGGGTCAAATATGCCCAACACACATTTTTTAAGGAATGAAGTAACACTTTTTTCTTTTCAAATTGACATCTACAACATCCACCCCCTCCCCACTTTCCACTTCACAATGTCATAGATGCACAATCCTCAATCCAGCAGAGCTGGATAGAGGAGGCCCAGTGTCAAAGTGCCATACTGAATTTGTGTTTATAGATGCTGTGGGTCCTCCCTCGATATTTTATGCCTTGCATGCATTACCTAGGCATCTGAAAAGCTATGTTCACAGATAATTCATTACAAACAATTATTTTTTTAGGTTCAAATATTATCCCAAGCCAAAACAGTGGGCAGTGGGGGGTTCCAAGCCTGGGTCTGGTGAGTCCTCCCTGGGATTAGCACTTGAATGCGCTTGGTTAGACCTAGATACCTAAACCATGGCCAAATATACAACCAATGGCAGTTAGTTTAATAGCAGATCCAGGAAGTTTTCCCAAAATGGTTGAAGGCCGCCAACTACCAGGACCCGGCGTCAGGGAAAATGAAAATAAATGTAAAACTAGCTTTATGGAAGTTTCTTTTTGTTCACTACTCAAATATAGAGAACTTGGCATCAGCCTAGACTACCCAGTAGGTGAAAATTGCGCCGCAAAGCAAAACGATTTTTTTAAAAATTCAAATAGAGAACTTGTCACATGAACTACCATTAGTTACCCTACCACCTGTACCTTCCATGTACCTACCATTTAATTAGTAATCCTGAAAACACCCCTGTACCTACCATTTAATTAGTAACCCTTGTTACACCCCTGTACCCACAACCTGTACATGTACCACTCCTGTACCCATCTTCCCCTGTACCACCCCCACCCCTGTACCTGTACCACCCCTGCACCCACAACCTGTACCTGTACCAACCCTGTACCCACAACCTGTACCTGTACCAACCCTGTACCCACAACCTGTACCTGTACCAACCCTGTACCTGTACTACCCCTGTACCCACAACCTGTACCTGTACCAACCCTGTACCTGTACTACCCCTGTACCTACAATTTAATTATTACTATTTATTGGTCTATACAATTTCAATTTCTACAATATTACAGCTAAAACATTGTTGTTTTCATTTCATTTATTTATTTGGCACAATCCTAGTGACTATGTTAAAATCCCACATATAGTGCCTATAGTTCCCTGAATATGCATACATGTCTTTTAAATCAGGTCAAACCTAGTGGCATTGTTCCCACAAAACCAAAATCGAGGCTTGATTTATGATTTTTCTTCTTTTTGATACAGAAGTACAGCCAAGATTACAATTCTTGTAAAGCTGCATTCATGACATATTTGGAGAAGATTAGGCTTGGAAAATGGGTGAAGATGCCGACAGAATTGAGTGTATTCGACAAATAAACTCAATTCTTAACTAGTGTTAAAATTTTACCCTTTTAATAGACTGAAAACAAACTGTAAAAATAGAAAATTTTCCTACCAAACCTCTGAAAATTGATTTTGATTATCAAATACAGTATAATAGAATTGAATTTCACTTGGGGACTGTGGGATTTTTTCAACTGTTCTTGCCAGATCCACTGTATCTCAACCATTGATTGTCCCTACTCCATTTAGGTGTCAAATTGTTTAGAATATACAAATCCATATTTTCTGAACTTTTTTCAGTAAAAACAGAGTATTGCTAGAATCAATAGTTACGAAGATAAGTGGATTTATTGCAAGAATAGCGGCCATTTTGTGTTGCCGGCCATTTTGAAAAAAAGAGGGAAAAGACTCAATTCTATTCAACTGAAAATTACCTTTCAGATGTTTGGTAGGAAAACTTTCCAATTTTTGCAGTTTGTGACCTGTCTATTAGACAATATCTGTCAATTTGTAATAATGTTTTTACCCTGTTTTTCCCAGGTGTTGCTGTAGCCGAGATTGTGACAAATTTTTGTGGAAAATTTGTTAGCATAACGAAAATTCTATAACCCCAATTGGTTTTAAACTTAAAAAATTGCAAAATTGTGACAAGAAGACAGACACTATTGATTTTAGGGCTTCTATGATTTTTTTTTTCTACTTTGTTTCCAGTTTCCATCATTTTCTGACAAGTTATACTGAAGCGTAGACCATTTTTGTCATTTAGTTTTATAACATTCATTAAGTATAGATTATGTGATTAAATAACTGCAGTAAATAAAGGCTGTATTAACTGATAAATATAAAGTTTGTGTTTTAGAAAACAAAACCATTAACATACTTTTATATGCCACAGGTTTATAGCAAAATTTAAACAAAAAGAATTAATTTGTGCGTAAATTTGGTTTTAGTAATCATATTTTGTTCTAAAAAGTATGGAATTACTTTTTACTAAAAATGTTTAAACCATGATAATAATTTACATATTAAGGAGCCATTGTGTTTACAGAGAAGCTTAAAAGAACTCTTCTAGTAGTCAATTAATATTATTCAATATTATTACTATTATTATTGTTGTATCTTATTTTGTAACGTTTGCTTTCATATCTCAGCCAGAGAGGGAAATAAGGCCATGTTTTATTTTCATTAAGGTATACAACTGTTATCATTGTTGTTATTATTATCATATTATTATATAAATCATTGCATACATATGTATATTTGGTAGAGACAAGACAAATGAGGCACAATTTGAGAAAAATAAAAAATTGAGTTATTTATAGATTACACATTATTATCTTTCACATACAAAAAAAATCAGTTTTATACAATGTTTCCTTGTGAAGTTATGAACAATCGAAGTTCAAACATTTAAAATGTAAGTTTTGAGAAAACTGCATTTGAAAATTGCTTGTCAGTATACATTGACTAAGCAGGCTCATTTTAAATTGCATATTTTTTAAATCATATATCTGGAATTTTGTTTCTATTTAATATGAAAGTTGAATGTTTAAACTGTATGTTTTTAAAATAAAAACAAATTTGAAAAAGATGGCATTTTAAAAATGTCTGCCTATTGTGTAAAACTGGCTTGGTGACTGATGTCTCATTTGGCTTAGCTCTGTATTCTTATATCAGTGTTATATCAATATATCATATGCTGTGATAATGGTTTGTGACTTGCGCCCCATTTGGCTTAGCTCTGTACTCTTATATCATCAGATAGTGCTGTTGTTGCACATGACTATTCAAATAGTCCTGTGTTTTTGCTAAGCTTAATTTTTGTGTTTTAAACTAGTTGATGATTAAACAGGTTGTCAATAACACATTGTGTTAGATCATGGCATGATTCAATGTGGATTAGGAGATAACATATGTTCAATTTCAACTTTAAACCAAACTTTCAAGAAAACTGAATAGAAAAATATATGCGTTTCTAGTTTCTGGGAAGAATCAACTTTGTTTAGTTTGTAAAAGTTTTACCTGCATAGACTTGAATCACAACTTTACTGCTATATTTCTTAGTTTTGTGTAAAATAATTATATATTTGATAATTGTTTTTTTGTGATTTTTTAAATAAAAAGGCATTATTCAGGTTTGATCTGAGTAATGGTTCTGAAAATAACCAATGGCAAGTTTTTCCATCAATTTTTTATGAGGCTCAAGAAGCAAAATGAGAACTACACCATGCTTTCTAAAGCAAGTCTCATAAGGTTTGGGGAGTAGGTTGAGAACTATACCATGCTTTCTAAAGCAAGTCTCATAAGGTTTGGGGAGTAGGTTGAGAACTATATCATGCTTTCTAAAGCAAGTCTCATAAGGTTTGGGGAGTAGGTTGAGAACTATATCATGCTTTATAAAGCAAGTCTCATAAGGTTTGGGGAGTAGGTTGAGAACTATATCATGCTTTATAAAGCAAGTCTCATAAGGTTTGGGGAGTAAGTTGAGAACTATATCATGCTTTCTAAACCAAGTCTCATGGGGCTTGGGGAGTGCTGTTATTACTGTAGGATGAGAACTATCATGTTTTTCTAAACCAAGTCTCATTATGAGGCTTAGGGAGTGATGCTATTACTGTAGGATGAGAATTATGTTATGCTTTCTAAACCAAGTCTCATTATGAGGCTTAGGGTGTGGTGCTGTTACTGTAGGATGAGAACTATGCCATGCTTTCTAAACCAAGTCTCATTATGAGGCTTAGGGAGTAACGTTGTTATTGTAGGATGAGAACTACATTATGCTTTCTAAACCAAGTCTCATTATGATGCTTAGGATGTGGTGTTGTTACTGTAGGATGAGAACAACATTATGCTTTCTAAACCAAGTCTCATTATGTGGCTTGGGGAGTAGGTTGAGAACTACATGCTTTCTAAACCAAGTCTCATTATGAAGCTTAGGGTGTGGTGCTGTTACTGTAGGATGAGAACTATGCCATGCTTTCTAAACCAAGTCTCATTATGAGGCTTAGGGAGTAACGTTGTTATTGTAGGATGAGAACTACATTATGCTTTCTAAACCAAGTCTCATTATGATGCTTAGGATGTGGTGTTGTTACTGTAGGATGAGAACAACATTATGCTTTCTAAACCAAGTCTCATTATGTGGCTTGGGGAGTAGGTTGAGAACTACATGCTTTCTAAACCAAGTCTCATTATGAAGCTTATAGCCCTGTCACATCTCACCGTATTGCACAAATGGAAAGAAAACTGAGAGCAAAAATGGCGGTCCGTTGATGTACGTTAGTATCCGTTTAGTTTCCTGTTTTCCTCCGTGGACTCCGTTGTATGAACGGTGAGAGACTTTAAATATGCCGAAAACTTAGACCTGACCGGCATGCGGATTTCTTGATGTTCACCCGCTCAAATTCATTTTATTTGATATGAACCGTAATTTATATGGAGGTAAATTGCTTTCTGCCATCTCGCGCCACACAATATGAACACGATATGTTAGAGTTAACTTGGTCAGTAATCCGTTGCATGAAGGGAAGCATCCTCTTGGGGTGCTTATACCGACCACCGAGTGCTAAAGTTGGGTTTTTCAACCATCTCCAATCACGCATCAAATGGATACTTCAGGACGTTCATCTTATTGGTGTCGTTCTCGTCTGAGATTTTAACATCCAATACAGCTGCACTGACCCCAAAACAAACAAACCCTGCTAGATGCCACTATGGACATTTTAAAAGGAGCAATTTGTACATTTTGTTACTCGTAGGGAGCCTTCAGGAATATCTTGAAATACAGTTGATCATGTGTATGCAAATGTTACAAATCTAATATATTGTCAGCGACGCCATGAAAGTGACACTAACCACGAAAGTGCTAAAAGCAGTGTTTCGAGAAAAACGAGATTAAAGTAACGGGGTTCAAAAAATAAACAATTTTGCAGCAAAAAAAAATGCTTTTTTTTGTATGTCTGTAAACATACATAACCCAGCTATTATCTTTTGTAGTTAACTAGTCTTTTGTATGTCTACGTGCAGTTGGTGTCAGTTCGTGGCGTCGCTGACGATATGATGCGTGTCCCATTCCAGGACTCGCAAAAAGTGATACGGATGGAATATCATTTAAATTAGATTAAGATGCGCTAATAAGCAAATTAAATTTCCTGCTGGTATGTTTTATCAGTATTCAAAGATAAATACCACTAACTTAATATATTTTATAGTATATCATGGAAAACGTGTTATATGACAGATGTCAATACTGCTTTGAATAATTTCAAACATTTTTCTGGATAGCATAAATAAAACCGTTCCTAAAAGAAAAGGAAAAATGTAGAAATAAACACTAAACACACGTATGCTTTATTCGTGTGAAGAGAGTGGAAAAGCCTTTGTATTTTTAAGTACAATAATACATGAATGGGCCTATATTTTGGATGAGCGAAAGCCTTCTTATATTCACATTATTTTTAGATTGGAGTAAAGCTTTTGATAGGGTAAGCCATATGAGATACTGTTGGAGAAACTGCACAAATATGGAGTATGTGTACACTATGTCGGATTGGATTTCTTTCTTCCTTTCTAACAGACATCAAGTTGTAAAATTTAGAGGGACTAAATCATACCCATGTACTGTTTTGTTGAGTGTTCCACTTATATCAATAATGTGCTCAATTGGTGCATGCTTATGAGCCTAATACAACAAAGGGTAACCAAATGCATATTACAAGATAAGTTCGATTAAAGAATGTTTGTAAATATTTAGGAATTAACATTAATTGGAAAGCTCATGTAAGAATAACATAAGTCAAAAGCAAATAAGATGCTTAGATTTATAATTACGTATTGTATAAAATAGAGATGTTGCATGCAAACTTTACATAGCCATTGTACGACCAGTAATAGAATATGGGTTGCCAGAATGGTCCCCGTACTTAAAACACATTACTTCACTTAAACAAGTACAACACAGAATGTCTGAAATTTGCAATTTTTCATCATCGAAACTTTCGTACCAAGAACGCATTAATTTAACAAATTAAACATAATGTCTACTAAAAAGAGGCTACAGTTCACCATATTAACATTTATTACAAAATGTATATATATAGTCAACTATGCATAGACATATTCAAATATATAAACATTAATCAAAGACATCTAGAAAAACTTAAATTCAATGCATTCATTCAAATAGTGTTTAATTCATTTCCGCAAACCTGGGACGCATTACCAATATACATTACAGATGAAATCCTTTTTATTTTATAAATAATCTTACAAAAATTCTTCATTAACTAATTTAAGATTCACTACAATTTTAAAACATGTATATAGACTATCTATTGATATTTTTTGTTTAATTCATATATTTTTACTTGGGAGAGCTCCACAACAGTGGCAGTGCCATTTTTTAGCAATGGGGTCTGGTGTCTGCTATTGTATGTTTGTATTGATGTTCAAACAATACATTCCATTAAAAACCATGACTGCAAAAGTCTATTCTAAATATATTATTTACATTAGCTGCTCAGTTTTCCCCCATAAATAAAATTATGTGATTGTTTCAGGTATTAAAAAAAATTCTCCAATAAATAATGAAATGCCCTTGAAATCATGGTGGAAAATGACGTTTACCAAGATGTTGATTCAAACCTTACAAGTACAGGTATGACAGTCCACCTACTATGGCATGAATTTGGTGCCTAATGATTTTATTTTCACAAGTGTTAAACTGAATTGCATGCTAGAATCAAGGCTAATTACTACCCTGTCCAAAAGTAAATAAGGATGGAGGGGAGAATTTTTTTCTGTAGAGACCTTGTCAAAATTATTCTACTGCAGTTACTGGAGTAATCCAGTGATAATTTGTTTCCTTTAGGAACTGCATTTGACACACATGGTCCTGTCAGGAACTATTAGAAACTAAATTAGGGTATTTATAAGCAAATATTAGAAAGGGCATACTTTTACAAAACAAAATACTAAATCTCCAGGAACGTTGTTTTTACAACTCTGCTAATGTTCCGCTTCTCATCATCTTTATCTTTGGTGTAACTCATTTTTAAGATTCATTATTTAGCCATGATCTTCTTGATCATCATCATTATTTGATTGCTTCCCACTTAGTTGTCTTTGTACCAGTTTAGCATATGTCCCATTCAGATTCAATAGCTCATTGTGAGTACCTTGTTCCACTACTTGTCCACTATCCATAACAATGATCTTATCTGCATTTTCAACTGTACTCAGTCGGTGAGCAATTAACAGAATTGTCGTGTCTTTGCTATGTCCATAAATGGCTTGTTGAACCTATAAACAAATGATATAAAACATCTTTAGAATTGTATGCAATTTCAAACTAAATTTGTATTACAGTTTTTATGTGACATTTTGTAACCTTAGACCATCTCTAATAGGTAGATATGCATATTTACCAAAAGTGTTCTACTTGCTGCATTGGCCAAATATACATCATAGCAACTTATTTTGGTCTATTGTTAAAATTATATTATGAAACTTGTCTTTATCTAAACTGACCTGTCCAGAAAACCAAACAAAATGGACAATCTAAAGGGTGGTTGCGTTCTGCAGAATTGACTTAAATTGAAATGGTTATGATGTATGTTCTAGAGAAGTTACAACTCACAAACCTATAAATTCTTGTTGCGGGCAATGCTGCCTCGTAAGCACCTCATGGTCATTAAGAACATCTTAAAGTTGAACTCAGTTTAACTATTTTTGACTTCAGGATTAACGTCAAAATTGACCCCTATTCCTGTCAATTCTCAAAATCGTTATTTGTAAGGATTAATGATCAAAAAACACAGTTTCTGGGATTAACAATTAACAGAAAAATGGGCTTAAACATTACAATAGAAATGCAGAAATATTTTTAAGGACTTGAAAGACTTACCACATGTTCACTTTCTGCATCTAGTGCACTTGTAGCCTCATCTAATAACATCACTTTTGGCTTCCTTATCAGTGCTCTAGCAATTGCTACTCGCTGTTTTTGACCACCTGATAAAAACAGTAACAATTACAACTAAACGACAAAAAACTAAGATGACAGTGATGCAGCAGAACATGATAAACTTTAATTCAGGACAACAATGCATTTGAGCACCTCATAAAAGCAGTAAATACTGTAAATACAGTAGGTCATATATAAATCGGTGGTTAACAAGTCCTGCATTGGAAACTTCTAGTTCATCCTCAGGGCCTATAATTGCACCACTATAAAAAAAACATTACATAGTTTTCATCTAATTTAAAAGTACAGCAAAACCTTGGATTTGATAAAATTTTCATTTAAAGTCATGAACTCCAACTTGGTACAATATAAATACTAAGAAAAACATTGTTAATCATGATACTGATTCACATATGTGAAGGCCTCTAAACACACCAAATTATTATCACCAAGCTGTAATCAGTGCACATGATATTTGTACCTCCCACAAACTCACTCATGCTCTTGGGTGGAGAGAGGTAACATGGATGAACAACCATCCAGCGTGAGCTGCGGAATGCTCGCCTTTTGATTAGAAATCTAAATCGTAACTGCTGTGCCAAATTGTGGCAGGGTCAAGCCAAATGAGGCATAAGTCGAAAAATTCAAAATTGAGTTATTTATTGATTTTTAAAATACACATTATCTTTCACATGCATACAAAATCAGTTATCAACAATCAAAGTTCAAACATTCAAAAATGTAAGTTTTGAGAAAACTGCATTTGAAAATTGCTTATCAGTATAAATTACTAAGCAGGCTCATTTTAAATTGCATTTTTTAACACATTTTTTGATGATAAATCTGAAATGTTTAATGTAGTATGAAATTTAAATGTTTAACTGTATGTTTTTGAAATAAAACAAAATTTGAAAAAATGACATTTTTTTTATTCCTGCCTACTTTGGAAAACTGGCTTTGTGACCTATGTCTATTTGGTTTATCTCCATCACAATTGCTCCCACTGTTTATCATCAACTTACCAGAAAGTTGTGCTCCTTTTTCACCAGTCTGAGTCTCGTAACCGTCCTTTAAATCTGTAATAAATTTATGAGCATTGGCAAGTTGTGCTGAAAGCTTCACCTCTTCATATTCTTGTTCAGGGAGGCCATAGCTGATATTCTGGGCTATTGAACGAGCAAATAGGACTGGTTCTTGTCCTACCATAGCAACCTGTAGATATGCAAAAAAAAATCAACATGATGACCATTACAAACTACTTGATCATTTAATTTATATATTAAGAAATATTTATACTGGATATAAAAATAGCTAGTTGTGGATCTAAAACCTGTTTTGCACGGAAAATTGAGAAAGTGCTACATTGTTATGGGGGTGGGGAGAGGTAAAATTGAGATGTTACCTTAGAATGTAGGAAGTTGTGATCATAGTCCTGTACAGGTATTCCATCTAGAAGAACCTGACCCTGTTGAGATTGGTAGAAACACTCGATGAGTGATACACAGGAGCTCTTGCCACTTCCACTAGCTCCTACCAATGCTACAACATCACCAGCTGAGATCTCAAATGATACATCCTAAAATACATAATAAAAAACATAGGTTTATAACATACTGATGATTAACAGCATCAAGCCCTATCCATACCAATGTCACAATATCACCACCTGGGATCCTGTCCTGACATATATAAGAAAACATAGATTTATAACATAGTGATGATTAACAGCATTAAAGGGCAGGTTCAC
>JAOTQE010113610.1:0-13049 GCA_025631205.1 Nesometra sesokonis
GCCTTTGATGGGATTGGTAGAGTGGCAGACTTGAGAATGACTTGACTTGTTACTGGTGGAGTGGAGAGACTTGGGCCTTTGATGGGATTGGTAGAGTGGCAGACTTGGGAATGACTTGATGTGTTACTTGTGGAGTGGAGACTTGGGCCTTTGGTAGGATTGGTGGAGTGCCAGACTTGAGAATGACTTGACTTGTTACTGGTGGAGTGGAGAGAGACTTGGGCCTTTGATGAGATTGGTAATGTGGCAGACTTGAGAATGACTTGACTTGTTACTGGTGGAGTGGAGAGAGACTTGGGCCTTTGATGAGATTGGTAGAGTGGCAGACTTGGGAATGACTTGACTTGTTACTGGTGGAGTGGAGAGACTTGGGCCTTTGATGAGATTGGTAATGTTGCAGACTTGAGAATGACTTGACTTGTTACTGGTGTAGTGAAGAGACTTGGGCCTTTGATGGGATTGGTAGAGTGGCAGACTTGGGAATGACTTGACTTGTTACTGGTGGAGTGGAGAGACTTGGGCCTTTGATGGGATTGGTAGAGTGGCAGACTTGGGAATGACTTGACTTGTTACTGGTGGAGTGGAGAGAGACTTGGGCCTTTGATGGGATTGGTAGTGGCAGACTTGAAAATGACTTGACTTGTTACTGGTGGAGTGGAGAGAGACTTGGGATTGACTTGACTTGTTACTCGTGGAGTGGCGAGAGACTTGTGACATGGAATGACTGTGACTTTGAAGGACTTTACCTCTTGAATTTGTTGGGTTAGAATGTGAATGGAGTTGGGTCTTTAATGGAGTAGTGGACTTTGGACCGGTTGGAGTGGTGGAATTGGCATTGGTATACCTGCCAACTCTCATGCATTATGTGAGTCTCACGCATTGGAGCCTATTTTTGACGTCTTGCGCATAAGCTAATTGATCTCACGCATTAGCAGAATTCTCACTCATATACATTCATTTCAATAGTTTCTCTCACGCATGACACAATATATAGCAAAATATGGTAAAAACTGCCTCAAAACAGTGATAAACAGCCAAAAAATGGTCAGATGACGGTTTTTTTTGCTTGTCAGATCGAAATGGGAGAGGATGTTGCCCAGGTAGTGGTGGCAGGGTTTGTCTCACGCACTGGAGCCAAAAAAGTTGGCAGCTATACATTGATGGAATGGCAGACTTGAAAATGGAGTGGTGCAGTGGGGGGCTTGGGACTGACAGATTTGAGACTGGTGGAGTAGAACAATTGAGATTTGCAGATGGGCAAGGCGGCCATTCCGTGGCAAAACAACGTAACTCGCAAATTCCACTTTTCGAGTAAATGGAGCTTAAAGTTCACATGTTTGCCTATTGATAACTCGGAACTTGGATGTACCTGCGTCAAGGATGGAGTTGGGTCTTGGACATAGATGTTTTATTTTAACGGTTAGATAGTGAACTTTCATAGAATACATAGCCTCAAAGTGTAGTTCCATGGAAGCGCTTACTATTGAAGGACATGTCCAGAATCCAACCAATCGAATCGCGTTACATTTTGACACTGTTGCTACGGTGAAATTGAGCCGCCAATCTTCCATAAAAGTTTCTGATTTATCAATAAATGGAAGTAAATTGAATCTAAATATAGACAGTTGACAAGGTTTTATGACAAGAGTTTTAAAAGTACAATAATTATAAAAACGGGTATTATTATTTAACTGAAATGTTTGTGACAAAGGCCGACGACTATCAATAGTAGGCGCATACATGGGATTTAAATTCTACAGCGTTAAGTTCACTATCTAGCTGTAAATAATAAATCTATGGTCTTGGATGAACTTAGGACTTGGATCAATGACTTGGAGGGACCTGGCATTTGGGACCATGTACTTAGAATGTTTGTATGAATCAATGATACTGTTCATGGTTTCCAGCAGGGGGTTAATATCAAATAAGAACAACCATGCAACATGGTTTATTGTGCATGTTATACCACCAATGCACTTTTCGGAAATGCCTCCAAGTGGGCTTCCCAATCACCTTTAGATTTTGTGAGTCAGGGGCGTCATCAGCTTTTTTCAAAAGGGGGTATGTTTTTTAAGCCTCTGGGGTTTTCATTTTGACAGGAAAAAAAAAGTTATTTACCACATATTCTGTGCTTTTGATGTGCGCTTGACTCAACTGCAGCTCTGTTTGTTTCTTTTTGGGTCTTGGGGGGGGGTGCGTTCGCACCCTCCGCACCCCCTGGTGACGCCCATGTGAGTTACTCAATGTGATATCGTTTGTTTTGTCCAATTCTGATGTGTAAACGTGCCGAATACAAACTACCAGTTTAAACAATAAACAAAACGCAATTGATCAGCAACATAGTCTTTATTTAAACAAAATCATAGGCAACAGAATCTGGTATTTCAAGTATTGTAATGCAGCTGATTGCTAGCTTTTTATTATCTATGAGGTTAGGCATAATGCTAAAATATGTTAAGCACACATGAAAGACAAATTTTACATGGTTTACAAAGGTATTGCCTATACTTTGGTGACCAATTTTAGCTACCAAACACATTTTGGCTACAAACAGCTAATGGGAGCTCAAACTACAGTAGGCGTATTTATCGCACAAGAATTTTACTAATTTAAACATCATTTAATACAACAGACAATACAACGTTTATTTTTTCTTAAACTAAATAATGTACAATTACTTAGAATTTTACATCAGACTTGTTTTATATATTATCATGACCTGGAATAACACATTCTTAATTATATTACTTTGATACATAAACACAATTCATGTTAATCCTTGATATAGGCTTATAATATATTTTACTACAAAGCTAAATTGTTTTTTATTGTTTCATAAGATATTACTCATACTACTTGCATACTGTATTCATATACCTGCCAACTCTCACACATTATGCGCGAGTCTCATCCATTGGAGCCTATTTTTTACATCTCACGCATAATTTTTCTCGCGCATTACCAGAATTCTCACTCATAAACAGTCATTTCTATAGTTTTCTCACACATGAGACAATATAGAGCAAAATAGGGTAAAAACAGCCCCCAAAACTGGTAATTTATGCAGAAATGGCCCAAAAATAGTCAGTTGACGTTTTTTTTTTGTTTGCCAGATCAAAATGGGAGAAAATGTGGCTAAGCACTGGTGGCGGGGTTTGTCTCACGCATTGGAGCCAAAAAAAAAGTTGGCAGGTATATATTCCCACTACTCTTATCATTCATATTTAAACCTTTGTTTATTATCATTTACGGAGGCAGGAGAAATTTCAAACTATGATTTTGAACACCAAATCACACGCCCCATACTAGCTCATGCCCCTAAATGATAAGTGATTTATTTTAACATTACACTACAAACAATCCATCGGCCACTCAAATCAGGTATACATAAAAAAAAAAGTGAGATCTCGACAAAAAATGAGTCTCATGGTAGGAAAAATCCAAAATTGAGTTACTGACACCTTCTAATAAAGAATAATTTAAGCTGTAATCTACACTTTGAATGGCAGTCATTGGTTAAGTAGATACAAAATATGAGTATCTATGAAAACATGGTATTTTGAGAAAATCTCCCATAAAGCAATCTAGAAATAAACAAAAGACTATGACTGGTATTCTTGAACAATAGTCCAGGACTAACCTTAGAACAGCACTACTGTAGTTGGTCCTGGACTATCCATAACCTGGTTTCTCAGCAAAGAAGATTTAGAATGCTTTAGTCCAGTGTTTATATCTGGACAAACGTTAAACATCTTTGAGAATAACAAATTTAGTTGGTCTTATATTAAATCTAAAGTACTGGACTAAGGTTTGTCCACTTTCTAGAACACCAGCCTATAAATCTTAGAAAATGTGCATTAAGGGCACTTTCCTGAATGAAAATTGACCTAAAAAGTATATTATAATGAAATGTAAGTACCATATCAGTCAAAATTGATTAAAACTAAATCATTAAAAAATCTGACTTTTAATCTATTTTGATGATTGTCTCAATTTGATCTTATATGATGCGACTCATTTTTAGTGAGACCTCACATTAGCCATGAGTCACTTCGGACCTAACATTTTGGTGAGTATCTCAATTTGATTTCACCTACGATGTGACTCATTTTGTAGTGAGACCTCCAAAAAATTCATAAAATCCAGCATTTAAACTGTATGCTAATTAGTTTTTTATGATTCAGGAACATCAGCATCAGAAATATACTCCTTGTAGAAGTGTTTCTCCTACCCTAAAATGAACCAGAAGTGAATGGCAAACAGGAAGGTTTTGTTGCTTCACCAAAAATAGTCACCATTCCTACATTACACTTCTTGCTTGAAAACTTCCATCTACAGCCTTATAGAGGGCAGAAGACATACAATTCACTAATTGATCATCCGAGAAGAGTAGCACCCTTAAAATATATACACTGATACATTATTTTTTGACAATATTGTCAGAACAAATTCTACACTAGGACAATAATGCTTATTATAACTACACTAAACTAATTTAAATCTAACGAGTACATATTCACACTATAATTTCTTAACTTTTAAAAATATAAAATATTCATTGCATTAAAATGATTACATTGCACAAACAAATACGTAAGAAAAGTTTAAAATAAAATAACAGGTATCATAACATATGAAGCAAAAAACATAAACTGATATTATAAATTGATATGGCACACCTTACAATCCCTGCATAGGCCCAATCTTGAATATAATAAGCCCCCACAATTTTGTTGTGGTTTTTGTACAGAATAAAAAAAAAATTAAAATTGGTATGGCTGAAATATTGGGGTGGGATAATGCCTGAAAGTGGGCTTTAGCCAGAGTACAGTACCCATACATAATTATATATTCAAGAGAAGTGGGCTTATACCAGAGTAAGTAAATTACATGGTAAAGAACAAACAAAACATACATAATATAAAATGCCATTCTCGCTTAATGAAGTGAAGGCATATTCTTAAATTTATGATAAGGCTAAATACTGTACAACATGTCAGTCTTATATTGGTATACAAACTTATAAATAATAAAAACAGCTACCGGATCTGTGAACAGCTTAATTAATTATTAATAATTACTAAAAAATTAATCAAAATTGGCAACGTTGCAGCTGATCCAATCAGCCGACTTGCTTGAAAGAATTAGAAAAATATATCATTGCACATTAACACCAAACTTACTAAGGAAACATGCCAAAATGATTCAACTACAGTTACTGCAATAATCTAGACTATTGCTGTTGAGGCTACTGCAGTTACTGCAATAATCTAGACTATTGCTGTTGAAGCTACTGCAGTTACTGCAGTAATCATGTGCCATTATGTTTTCTTTGGTCACAGCATTGACACACAAGGTCTATTTTCATGTTGTTTTCAGTAATTCTTTTTCAGCTTCTGAACTAATACTTTTGTAACTAAATGTGAGGTGTCACCACAAAATGAGTCATGTTGTACAAAAAAAACAAAATTGAGATATTGTTGTATTTGTATAGAAGAGATTATAAGCTTTAAATTGTTTTTTAAATGCGGTTCATAGCTTCAGTATAACCATAAAAAAATCATTTTAAAACATTGGTGTGTGAAAACACACTTTGGAGAAAATCGATGTGAAAGCAAAACAACTGTTGACTTTCTCTGTTTTTCCATTGATTTTGAAAAACAGCCTTTACAAAATGTAGTTCAAAAACATGTTTATTGTAAATAAACATAAACAGGAAGTTTGTAATCATAAAATTTAATTACTACTTATTTTGTGAAATTATGACTAATGTCTATTTTTGTGAATATCTCAAAATGAAATGGCATACAACATGACTCATTTTGTCACACCACCTTAAAATTACTGCAGTAACTGCAGAAGAATAATTTTTGCATATCCCTAAACTGAATGAAGTTCTAAGTACCAAAGTCAAGTTTAGTTCTTACTTGATTAAGAGCAACTACCATACTCTCATAATTAAGTGCTTCTCTCGAGTAAGCACATTTTAAACATGACATTAACATCAAGCATCATATTTGAATGCATCCCTATTCATAAAATTCCCTCTTCAATTTTCAACAAGTATTCACCAACCTAAATAACTTTTTCTCCCTCTCAATTTCCATAATAGCCCTCCCTCAATTTACACTAATTTTTATAAAGTGATAAGTATGACAGGCACCCCTTTTTGAATACCCTTGCCTCAAACCTTCTTATAATTTTGTCTGCACCTGAGCACTTATTCACTTGAGTTTAATATGTAGATTCTTACTACAGTAAAAAATTAATTCTAATCTAGAGATAAATACAAATATATATTTTAATTATCTGGGGGTATCATGTTCAGAATCATGGCTTATGGGTAGCGTAATGTACAAAACATGCAATTATTTGTGTCTAAACTAGTCTTGGATTAGTGTCATGGACAAAACCACACTAGAAGAGATAAACCATCATCTTTGCGTAGGAGTTCAGGTCAGTCATGACTTGATATGGACAACCCACATAAACCAAATTACTGTGCGAGTTGTCTAGCCGTGCGGTTAAAGCAGGGAAACCGTGAACCATGCATAAATAACAGCACAGGTTCTAGGCCCACTTGCACCATGGTTCTGGTGGTGGAACAAGTCTTCTCGGATGAGGACTACAACCGTAGGCCCAGTGTACAAAATGGCTCTTGTGCACTATAAAGAACCCAATACATTTTTCGAGACGAGTAGGGGGTTAACCCGGTGTACTGGTCCATACACAAGCATGCCCTGGACAGAAGGATGTGCACTAATATAGTAGCTGCAAAGGACATGACGTGACCTTTAGGGGAGTAGCAAGATATTGACTGTGCAACATCTAATCCACTGCGCCTTTGATTATTCAATTTGATTTGGAATTGGCGCAATATAAATGTCTAAATATTATTATATTATTATTATTACTACTAATAAAGCAATAAAATGATTGGATTGCTGACAAGGATGCTACTGCAGTAAAGGTACTAAATTTATAGCATATAATTCTTTAATCAAACTTATGCTTGAATATTGTTCAGTTATTTTGGATTTACAGTGTATATGGAAAACAGAATAGAGACAAACTGGAAAAAATCCAAAACAGAGCAGCAAGTCTTATGAAAAGCCACTGGCAGCTTGTATATGAACACTCTGGTCATTACTCCTCAGATTTCAGGGGCAGATCCAGCAGAGCTCGAAAGAGGGGGCCCGATGTCAATTTGGACAAACACAGGTGTGATATTTTAACAGTAAACTGATGGAAATGAGCGTGGGTCCACGGCCTGCCTAGGGCCCGGGAAAAGTTTTCTCTACAGATGATCTCTGGTGCATTTCTAGAGGCCTAAAGTGTGCAAAAAATAATATTTTGCCAAGTCAAAAAGGGGGGGGGGGCCCTGGGTGCGTTTTGTTCCCCCTTGAATACGCGCCTACATACATGCTCTGCTTACACTACGCTCCACTTAAGCCATAAATCTGAACATACCCTATCATGCACTTATTACCTATATGTAGCCTATGTATGACAAGAACACTAGTATCACATACTGATCCGGAATAGTGGAACAATTTGTAACTATTTATTTATACTTATATTTTAGTATATGATGTAGTGCCAAATTTAGGTGTGTTTTTCAGAGTTCAGCCACCTCTTAAAAGGGGACAAACTTCAACAGAACCACCACAATGGAATAGTACTAACAAACTGGTTGCAAGTTGCAAGTATCAAATAGTTCATAAAAAAATCCCCATGTTTAATTTTAAAACAATGTAAACATTTTATTGAATTAAGATGTTCATATCAGGTAATGAAATAACTAGTTAAAATTAATAACATTCTTTATTGTTGAATATAATTTATACTTGGATATACATTATGTTAAGATACACTATTCCAAATGTCTAATATAAATAATTATATTTCTTTTAAAATAAGCAGCAAAACAACACAGTAAGTTCACCAATGCTACCAATTTACATCCATAACAGCCTCATAAAAAATCATTAAAGTACTGATAAAAAGAAGAATTAAAAAACAAACAAATTACTATAATTCTAAAATCCAAATTACTTTAAAAACAAAGATAATAATCATTGTAAAGTTTTTAAAATATTTTTGGTCATTTATTATAAACAGAAAATCAACCATGTTGCCGAAATTGATTAAAATGTATAAAAACATAGTAAAATATATTATTTTTTTAGTATGGTTAAGTGATATGGTAATAAATAAAATATAAGTACCATATTTCTAAAGTATAAACATTGTATATTTTAGAGAGTCACTGAAAGTGTGTATGATATAGGATTTGGTGAAAGTACAGAGTATAACAAAATTAAAAAATACATGTGTTAACCCTAATCCCATTGAGTTATTTTCAGAACTTGAGTCCATTGGGGGGGGGGGGGCACTTAAGCTCCTTCAAATCTTGGCAACAAATGCACCAATTGACTTGAAAATGTGCACATTATGTAAAACAAGTAGAATAAGAATAAAGAAGGAATTTTAAAAAGTTGGACTATTATTTTTTAAATTATAATGAAAAACATGTCGTCAGTTAATAAATTACATGAAACCTATACAAAAATCACAGTTTTTTGTGCCATCTGAGCAATTATCAACCTCTAAAAATGAGTTCTACATTGCCAACCAGGGTCAATCATACATCAAAACATGTGAGAGACTTGAGAGAACAAAATCATGAAGTTTGAACATTAAATTCCAGTCTAGATGCAGAAAAAAAAAACGACAGGGGGTAAAAAAGGTTCCACCCCACCTCAATGTGATTAGGATTAAAATGTATCCCTTGTATGAAATCTAAATAAAACAGAGCTAAGAATATAGGTTTAAAACTTGAAGATGTTGTGTACCCAAATAACATTAAGATTAAAAATGCTGTATAGATTATATAAAAAAAAATTAAGACAAATGTCTGCAGTATGGAACCACATATAATTTTTTTGTAGTAACAGCATAAGAGTTAGATTTCTATTTTGAACTAAGCTAACTCTGTATATGGTACATTATTTGATTCCTGCAGTACTTATATGATTTATCCGCTATCACCACTTGAGGGTGTCACTGTATGACACGATGTTTCTGATTGTAATTTAAACCTATTTTTAAAACAATGAAACCTCTATGGTCTAATGGTCAAGATGCTCACCCTGACAGTGAGAGGTAACAGGTTCAAATCCTGTCTGGGACATTTTATCAAAACATTAATTTATGGTATCCGTTGAGAGCTATGCTACATGATATTATAACATCATCCCCTTTTTTGAACATTGAATTAACCTTGATTGACTTATATATACAGATAGATATGTATCAACAATTAGCCTAATCTAACATAATAATGATATAATTGATTTTTTAGCACGATAGTAGTTTGGCATATACAACATACATTTATTTAGACATATTTTTCAATGGAAAGACTTTATACCAAACTAACTGCTAAGCATATGTTCTAATGTAATTGCTAAGTATCTACTTAATTATTTACTTTATAATTTTGTTTGATAAAAATATATACTTTGACTTAAGATATTTGAGAGGGGTGGGTACCATTTGGACACACAACAGCACTGACTGACCAATTCCTGAATACAAGAACCAGTGAAATATTAGCTATTGAAAGTTTCTTACCCATCTGCCTAAATGAATAAAATACTGCAATTAATATGGCCAAGTGATGAGATCCTTGTAGGAGAAGACACCTCAATACAGTATTTAAAAAGAGAGCATTCCCAGATTCAAACAGGCATTGAAGGTGTTGCCTATGTTTTTCCACAGATCCTAGGACCTATGGTTTTTATTGAAAGGTTCTCATTTCCAACCATTTACAGGCCTTATTTCCTCTAATTTCTTCGGACACTTAACTGTCTCCCGCATTTTACATGTGGCATTATTTACCTATAAATATGGCTGTGAGTTTTGTTAGTTATGATAATGTACAGTGGTTAACATTACACACATTACCAACATACTTGATACAAACACAAATGATTATGGAGTAAGGACCTTCATTTGTGTGAAGGTTTTCAACTTATTTGAGTTTACTATTGTTTTAAAAATTAAGGTATCCCTTTGAAAAAAATAACTCTGTTAACATGGTAGATAATGGTGGTGACAGTGTAGACATAGGTAGTTAACAGGGTTAACCCTGTAATAACCACCGTACACCAACCTTACTACCTATCTATAATATCCCATTATAACCAAGACCCATAAATCTCTCAATTTACAGTACCTCCCAAGGGAGCCTACCAAGGATATGGTAAACAATACCCTACCATTGGAAAATACAGCCATTAATAGACCTTTAGATTAGACACCATGACAATCAATTACTTATTGAGCTTGAGGTATCAATTACATCAACAAATATACTACCTATTTACTAGGTAGTTCTCTGTGGTTCTAGGTAGATTTTCCTAGAAATTTAACATGGTAGATCTACCTAGTGAGAGGGTGTTATTTTTTCCAAAGGTATAGTGTATAGAAGATGTCCAACAGGAGTGCCATTTAGCTCAGTTGGATTGAAGGGGAATTTAGCTCAGTTGGTGTAGTTGGTCACAGTATTGTGAGCAGAACCATGACTCGATGGTGCATGGTTTGATTCAACACCATGCCACTCTCCTTGTTTTTTTTTTTTTTGAGGGTCGAAATGCAATTTACTATCGCACCCTCTTTCAGATGAGATGTTAAGCCATTGATGGAGTGTACAACATTGTGTGTAGGGGATGATCCCAGTGTACTGCCCAATCACCAACAGGAGGACCCCACCGGAAATAAGTCCATTTCAGACTTTTGTGGGTTATCCTTGGTGTTCTCCAATATCAAATACATCAAATCAAATCAAACACTATTTAAGACAAATATGGTTTACTATTCTTTTCAGAATTAAGGGATACTTGTATAGGAGAAGCCAACAGTACTGCATTCAAAGATGACATTTGAGTAGGTTAAAATAAAAATATGTTACATGTCAGATTCAATGGCTATACATTATATATAGTTTTCTTAACTTGATATATACTTATAATCTATAATAAAGTTTTCAATTTAAACCTTTGTCACATTTTGCACTGGTCTTCCTTTCAAACAGCCATCTGCGGTGAACGCCTGGAAATCTTTGAGCGGATTGACCCAGCTAGGAGTGGGTTGAAGGCATACAACCAATCAAAAACATCCTTGTCTCCCACTGTTTGAAGCAGAAACCCACGGTATTTAGTGCAGACAGAGAATGTGTTGGCCGTCTAAAGAGGAAAATAAAAAATATACAATTTTCAATGTGATGAACCATGAAAAACTAAAATACAGTGCTTAGAAATGAGTTAAATTAGGACCGCCTTGCTGCACGTATTGCCGTGCAATTTATTTTTTTATTATAAATTTATATAGTGCCTTCTACAATAAAGTCTCAAGGCGCTGTGGACCAGATGGTACACAATCATAAGATATTCTACGCCCCTAAGGGTTCCGTTATGTCTTAGCTGACCGAAAAAGGGTGCTACATTCTTCTGTCCACATAGCAGGGATGTATGGACCAGTACACCGGGGTAACCCTCTACTCATTTCAAAAGATGTAATGGGTTCTTTATAGTTCACATGAGCCATGTGTACACTGGGCCTATGGTTTATAGTCATTATATATGAGAAGACTTGTTCCATCACCAGAACCATGTTGCGAGCGGGCCTTGAACCGTGCTGTTGTTTTTGCAATGGCTCACGGTTCCACTGCCTTAACCGCTTGGCCACACAACTCGCACACAATGGTTGATGATGCTACCATCTGTCAAGCGGAGCACCAACAAAGTTTGCTGCAAAGAGCAAATAAGTATAATACTAACCCCAATCATTGCGCGTTGATCCTCACTATACTCTATCCTGGCAGTTGCTAGGTTGATTAGACCTCTCTCAACTGGATCCTTTTCGCTCTTGAAGAAGAACACGTAAGGTCGTCGCACTATCACATACCGTGTCACCCATCCTTTTGTCTTTTCTTCAAGGAAGTTTAAGTAGCCTCTTCTTGATATAATTGGGCTAAAGAGAATAATAAACATTTAAGTACTTATTAAAAAAATTAATATTCTACTTTGGCAAGGTTGAAATTCATTCGTAGCATGATAGAGATATCCTCTTGATGGAATTACGGAACTGAGACTTTTGGAGATCAAATCAAAAGCCATGGTCAAACTTATACACTCATTATGCATGACTGCATGTATGGCTTATTTTAATTATTAGACCACAAAATATACTTTCAAGTAGTAGACCAAAGTAAGTTTCATGTTTTAGTTCCTTTTACACAAATGAATCCCAGTATTATTTTATGATGAAAAAGTTAAGTTTAGAAACTATAACAGTTCTCATCCTTACCAATGATCTGTAGTTTTGGAAACTATCAATTGGCAATAAAGTTCATCTGTATCTGAAGATGCAGGTTACACTCCATTACAAAAAGTTACAACACTTAATAATTAAATATATAATAAAAACTTTTCATCTGGACTTAAGTGTTTTATTGTGGCGACGTTTCACGTCTTATTCAAGACGTTTCTTCAGGCCGACTGATGTTTACGTCAATACAGTATGTTGAAAGAGGCCATCTAAGTCACCAGAGAACAACCATTTCTCAACAAAGGGGGAGGTCTACGTCACAACTTGGCGAGAGCTTACAGTCTGGTAATCGCCAAAATTCCAAAGAGACTCTGATTTTCTCCCTGTGACCCTAACATCCGGTCACAGGTCAACATAAGTTTTTATTATATATTTAATTATCAACTACCTGGATGAATGATAACTTACACAAACACTTAATAATTATTAACAAGTTGTAACAAGTACGATCTTCCTAGTGTCTTACTCATTTCACACATTCACCTTTTTCAACCATGAAAATCTCAAAAGAATAATAATTTTGCAAAATTGTTGGTGCTATTTGCTTTGTTCACAAAATTTTTGTAAGAGGAGATATGACAAGTTGTGTGGCCGAGCGGTTAAGGCAGGGAACCGTGAGCCATAGCAATAACAACAGCATGGGTTCGAGGCCCGCT
>JAOTQE010113621.1:0-13049 GCA_025631205.1 Nesometra sesokonis
TTGAAAGAAATCCATTTTTTTGAGTCTGCCACTATTTTTGATATTTCTTTGATTTTTACAGACAACGGCTCTTAATACTTAAAGTGTATATCTGTCATTTTGAACATTTAGGGACTGCGTAGACATTCCGCCGGCCCTAAATGAGACCCTACACGTCTGATTTAAGAGGCCTGTGGACGGAAAACTACAAGTACTGTTAAGATAATAAGGTTTAACATACGATTCATGTTGGTATTTTTTTGCATAGATAAATTTTTACATAAATCGTATTTGGGTGCACCTTATACATAACAACAGTGAACAAACAAATTGATACAAAATATTGTAAAATTAGATGATGTCGTTTGTTTTTTTGTGTGTATTTGTGGTAATGTTTTGACCAAATTTATCGTTACAAGTCTGTAAACAAGAGCTTTTTAATTGAACCTCGACTAGATGGAGAGACCCTCTACTGATAGGCCTACAAACGACCGAGACCGGTAGTTGCCGATATCCAAATGATGAGTCAACGGTAGATGTTGCTTCCAGAAGATCCGAGTAATTAAAAAAAACTCATTATATTAATAACAAAGATACCACATCCGTATGGGTTACCACTGTGAAAAACTTTTATGTTGTATACGTGTCATTGGATTACCTCAATGACGTAAAACAACCTAAAAAGATATCTTGGAACCAGTCTCAAGACTCAGAACAAAATTGAAACAGAGAGCGTGCTTTGGCTATTTGTCAGGAACAATATTGACTGTACATTTGCATAACATCAATGATAGTGTACACAATTTTGACCGATGATTAAATTATGCCAATTCAATTAAAATCTGAATTAACTTATTCTGTAAACGGAAGTCGATAAAATATCTGGCGGCAGATATTCCAGTGGTCAATAACTCTGTTCCCAAAGAACTCTCGATAAACGGTCTTCCAATGTTGGTTGAGAATATCACTTTCTGAAGTTTTTTAGCATGACCTCTAAAACCGGTAGGCCTACGTTGGGTATAAGAAAAGTAAGGAACAGGAGTTGCTTGTAGCGATTGTTAATGTACTTAAATGTTTCAATAACATCATTTTCTATTCTCCTTCCTCAAGTGTACACACATTAATTCCAATGGGACAGAGATTTAAACATTCCTTCTGCATTGTTTTTTCTAATTTGATATAAAGAAGATTGACGACAATAACCATAATGATGAAGGTGATGATGATGATTTTATTTGTTTATTATAAGGGGTAAGGTAACCTCTTCAATACAACAAGACTATTCTCCCGTGACCTTGATGATGTGACCGTTGTGACGACGACAATGATGAATTTTTGTGTTTACGACACCAAGGATAACATACGTAAGTCCTAAAAAATAGCCGAAACAAAAAGGCTGGAAGCCTCTTAAATTTTGATCATTCTTCACTGTAAAAATCTTTATTAAACAATAAATACACAATATTCTAGTCCCAAGTTCTTAAATTTGATGTTACTTTGATATGAGCACGTTAATTTAAAAATTAATGTTGATTATTTTTTGATCATTTTCAACTGACAATGCATCTTTAATTTCCAGAGTGGTCCTTCTGGTGGCGATTGGGTAGTACACCGGAAGACAATCCCCTACTTTTATCTTTTCCCCTGCACTGCGTTCTTTAACGTGCACACTTTACGACGATGGGCTAGTAACTTGTATTTGGATCCTCCAGAACGAAACACAAAGAGAGTTGCGTGGTGTTACGAGCCATGGACCAGTGAGTCATTTCCACCAGCAAGGCAACTAAGCTAAATTCCTCCCGAAAATGATGACGTTTGCGACGGTGATGAAAATGATGACGATAAGGACGACAAAGACGCGATGATGAACTTTTTTCGGACCGAGTTAGGTCTACACGCTTAATATCAGTAATCACTACGCTAATTGATAAACGATGTTTACTTTTTAAAAAGTAAGAAGCGAGCCTTGAACATTGGCGCCGCTTCTATCGATCGTGTCAATGCTTTATAAAGCATTCATCCTTGCTAACTTTTGTAGCTTAATAAACTCTTTATAAAAAAGAATGTGGACAAACGTACAAGAACTGAAAAGGTTTTGTTTTATTAACTACTTTGGCGTGAAAACAAAAAAAATATCCACTATTATAAAGTACATACTTGAGTCTTGCATCAGGTTTTAACGGACAGCTTAATGACATATTTTTGTCACCGGCGCAGATTAAGAGGCTTTGGTGTCCACCCACCCACATACTTTTGAAATGAGGATTCCCCTCCCACACTTTTCGACGGAAACCCCAAATATGCTTTTGAAGTAGAGCGTAACATAAATAGTTTCATGGAAGTATAATCCAAGATGCTATATGAGCGTCAAGGGACTTCAAAAATGTTCTACAGGAGGGGTTCTCCCAAACCCACTCTCCTGAAGAATCAGTCTTCGTTATCACCACCCCGACCCCCCACACTTAAAAATATATCTGCGCCAGTGACATTTGTTCAGAAAATCGACAAATGTACGGAACATGAAGCGCAGCTGATGGAACATAATACGGATAGAAAACGGTATATTAAAGTAAAATATTCATAATCCCAACTGAACATAACCAATAAAACTTCTGATAAAGGATGATCGTCAAAGTAAGGCTGAAAAGGGGAGAACGCGGGCCGAGCCTTGCCCCATATTCCCTTACAATCGGATCTCGCGAATTGTTCAACCATCATAACTTAAATGTCAATCTTCAGGTTTTTTAATTCCAATAAAAAATACCGTTTTCAATTGTTTAAATATTGTAAACAAAAAAAACAAAACAAAACACGACATAAACACATATGACGACAAATACAAGCAAATGATAAATCTCAATCATCTCCAACACCACCGTCAACAACACCGTCATCGTCACCACCTCACTAATGTAACTTTCACCCTCCCCCACTCCCTCACAGTTGTCCAGTATTTTAATAACAAAAGTGCGAATGTGAACTATTGTCACAGTAAGTGTGGTCTAAGTACATTAGGCGTAATGTGCAGGGTTTTCATTGCATTAGATTTAGCGATTTTGATGTATAAAAGTGCAGAAACATGACTACAGCTATTGCGGTATTAGTTTTCATAGTTTCATAGCATTACACATTAACACGTGGATATTTGTAGCAGCAGCAGAATCTGCGCCCAGGATCATGATGGGAATTATCTTAACCACAGCTAGTTCAATGAATGTCCTCGGATTAATACAAATATCAGTACATGTTGTGCGTTAGACATTAGTCAAACCTAGCAATGTTTTATAGGTAAAGTAAAAGTGTGTGTGTCCCCTCAAACACCAAGTCTACCCACAAATGATAATGCAAAATTCACGTTAAAAACCTCACGTCATTAAATCAATGTCAACATACTTTCTCTAAACCGAACCATCTGCAAAACAAAACAAAGCGGACGGTTGAAGGGTGATATTTATTTTGGAAAAACTGATTCACTGTAGCAGGAGTTGTAATGGGTTATTCTACAACAAAACAGTGTCTCTAATAAACAAGCAGCTGTAACTGGTTATTCTGCAGTGTCTCTATTAAACAAGCACAATCTTTGAACAACAAATTGATTTTAGTAGTTTATTAGAAAGAAACAGTGCAGATAATGTTAAAATTATCAGTTGCATGCCATGACTACTGATCAGCCTAATCAGTATAATACTGAAAACCACCACCATTACATAAACTTACATTGTACGTAAAGTCATTGCCAACAACATACTTAATTTAACATAAAAAAACATTAACACAATACATAGTTTTGTATAAACATGGCGTACAAGTGTTCAACAATTTTGTATAATTACACACAAATTATACATACAATTGTTACTCTATGTATAAATACATATTTTATATACATGCCATATATTTTACGTACAACAATTACGTACATATAACATGTTTAATGTATAACAAATATGTATTAACATCAAACTATTATTACAATATTAGTTTTACAAGACAAACATAAAATTATGAATCCCACAATCTCTATATTTAAGGAATATTAACATCTACTAGAACCAAAAATTAATGTCATTACATTAACAACCAAATGTATCAAGGCCATGGTCTGTCATGTAAAATGACAGTAGAGAGAGGTAAAAATTTTACTTAAGAATCTAACTGATTGATCAAAACAAGAATACATTCCACTGTTAACAGAATAACAGTTAATTCAACTGAGTAGTAAAGAAATAAAACATACAATATTGCATTATTACATCTCAGAAATAATAATTAAATTAGCCTTCCTCTGTGCTGACATTGTAACTACTACTACTACTAAGTTTTTGTGTCATGTTTGCGTACACCAACATATCTTTTGTTTTAGTACTTAAATAACACTTAACATGTCTGGTAAACATTTTTTTCCAAACTCAGGTTTAATGACTACCACTATCCAATCAGGCTAATAACGGTGTTGCTTTGTGTTGCACTTCTTGTTCTGTGTAATCTTGTTCGTAAATGTAGTACACTTGGATGACCAGTTAGCATGCAGCAATAAAACCAAACTTGTAGAATGTTTTGAATTCAAGACTGACAAGATGAAATTTGCACCGTTTTGATAGGACACATTTATAAACTTTCTTCCCATAAAAATCATTTTGTCTATGTGAAGTGGCTATGTCAGTGTATTTTCTTGAATATAAAAACAGGAAAAAATACAAAATCTAAGCACATATAACTAGTTGTTATAACAAATATTTTAAGTTCAGCAGATTAAAAACCAATTTTACTTAATGTAAGACCTACAAACATACACTTGCTTATTTAAACACAATCTAAAAAATTAATATAATTTTTTTTATCTCCACTAAAACCCGCTTTTTAAAAACTTATTTTGCCTATTTTATTTAACTGTATTTGTTTGTTTTATTGTAAAGGACTTTGAGACTTTAACCATACCATCATGCCCTGTATCCAGTTACTATTATTATTAAATTATAAAAAAAATATATTTCTAGCAAATACTCATGCATAAGTTTGCACCTTGTCCAACAGACCTTTAGTATATTTTTGATAAAAACTATACAGTAAACACAAACATAACGTTTGGCAACATATCAACATCTGCACTCCAAAAGGGGAAGCATAATTCTAAGGTTTATTATTTTATAAATAATTTAATGCTGATTTTTAATTTAATGTTTTTGACACTGTATTTGAGTTACATGATTACATAATCTGCACTTTAGTTTATAATTCCTTCAATAGGACTTCTGTACAAGCATTACCACTGTAGACCAAATCTACAACAATAAATACTACCACACACACAACAAGCATAACAACAGTATCTATTACACTCACTAGCATATGAAACTAATTTACTATTAACCCATAAATACAAGAAGTCCAGCTCCTAACTTTTTTTTTCTGAATACTAAACAGCCACAAAACATGTTAAAAACATTGACAGAGACTTTTTAACTACATAGAATATAGTGAACATTCCCATAATTGACCGCTGGGAAAAATGAATTTCACACAAACCATTTCCAAAATCACAAAATCAATGTGTTCGGAAACACAACAAAATGATTGAAAGGGAGAGTGGTTTGGGGATGAAATGAAATAATTAAAGAGATTTAATCATATCATGCAATATAGTACAAATATTATGTACAACACACCACAAATGAAAAAAAGAAAAGATCTGATAATTCCAAGCAGACTAAAATAAAAGAATATTTACAGAAATATGTATTACACTATAAAATAACACACAAACAACACTGCTACCACATCCAACTAATACAAATGCTGTATAAATAAAGACAGATGCCCATGCACTGACCATTGAGAAAATAAGTTTTCATAAATTAATCATATGGACAGCATGTGTAACTTAAAAAATAACATGCACTTATCATGTTTTACAATGTACTTGACATGTGAATGTCATACTGATCACAGAAAACAGTTTGTTGCAATGAACATGATCATGTGAACAACATGAGAATGTCATGTACTGACCATAAACAACATGATGATGTCATAATTTGATCACATGAACAATATGAGAATATCATATACTAATATAAACAATATGTCATAATGTGATCATGTGAACAACATGAGAACAACATGAGAATGGTATATATCAATCACACACAACATGATCTTGCCATAAATTTGACCATAAAAATAAAGTTCTCAATAACAAATGAGATAACGAATCTACAATACTCAACCTTCTTTCTTAGTTGTTTTATGACAATCCTTATTTTCTAATATTTAATGAAATAATTTTAATTATTTCAACATTCATTTTAAGTAACCACAGTAACTAATGTATCCTCTTCACCAGCAATATTTTCTTTGACCTTCTTCATTGATTTCCAAATCATTTTCGGCAGTTTTCTTTAACAATTCATCGTGGAGTCATTATGAAACTTAAGAGTGCCTTCACACAGCTGCGCTCACTGGCCGGTGTATGTCACTTGAGCGTGATCCTTTACTTCCCGTTGACTTGGGGCCTAAATTTTGTCCTTCATCTGCTTTTCTGATGTTACCTGAAGAAAACAAAACAAAGCAAACAGATTTTTCACATTAATGTACTTTTGTAAATTAAAACAATTTTAAAACATCAATCAATTGTGTTTTGTACTTCACACTAGTGTTATAGATGATGCGGGGATGTAGCTAGAAAACAGAGGGCGCCAAACCATTTAAGTGTGGGTGGTAACGTAATTTAAAACAGCAATTTCACATTTTTCACAGCTTTAGTGTGGGTGGCAGGCTAAAATTAAGCTGGGTAGAAGGCCTTAAATAAGATTTAGGGTGAGTGGGAAATTGTGACGGCAGTCTCATCTACTTCTGCCCAGAATAATGGCATCTTTGCTGATTAATTAAGCTGCATTCAATTATAACATCAGGTGACATTAGAAAACATGCGTTGGATTTGCAAATAGTGTAATCATCATAACAAATCATCATAACAAAAGTCTATATTTATGAACTAATTCAGTACTTCATAATGACGTTATCAACTATAGTCAGAAATATAATTGTTAATAATTGATTTTATAATAGTTTTTATCTTCATGTTGTAGTCAACATACTACATTTATATACGAAAAATGGTGGCCTTACAGCCCCATACAAACAGACATGTTTCGGTGGACCACCACATTCCTCAGTAAACACATATTAGAATAATAATTGATAATAATTACACAAAAGGTAATAATTAATGATTGATCATGAAAAATAAGTGACGTCTCACCACAAACTGAGTCTTGAAAAAAAATGCAGTTGTTGGTAGATCCCAATAGATCACAATAACTACTACACGACTACACAACTATTCATTAATTTGAATGCCTCCTACTTTATTTCTTTAGGCTATTGGTCCATTAAACTTTTAAAACAATATGGACGTTAAGACCATATGATATTTTACTAATAAGAGAAATGTATCTCCTGAACTTCAAAATGTTTACATTATACAAATACCTTTCTGTTTTGTCCACCCCTCCATTAATCCGCACAAACGTTATGGGCAGATCCATGATAAAGCAAAAGTGGGAGGGGAGGGGAGGGGAGGGTGGTGGGTGCCCTTTCCCAAACAAGAGTGGTTTACGGTTCTGATTCTGCAAGCAAAAAAAAAAAAAAAGATATTTGGACGTTGGACATGTTTCATACGCATTTAATGTTACAACTGTCCTTATTTATGCCTATTACTTAATTTTGCCTAAAAGTTCAGACCCGGATCCCCTAATATAAGGGGGCGGGGGGAACCCAACAACATTTTGATACTAATAGTAGGGCACCCTCACCCAAATCCGCCCTTGAACTTCATAACAAGTTATTAGTTAAAAGAAGAGTCAAAGAAAAATGTTTAGTACCTGTACTAGCGGAACGACTTGGGGTTTCAGGGTTTACTTCTAATTCACTCGGGGCCAGTGACACAGACTGATCAGATGAATCTAAATCTCCTTGAGATGAATATTTCTTTTTACGATCTTTCTTTAAAAAACTCAAGATGCGTTTCTTTCTACTTGGTGATTTCTCTATAGAAAAACAGAAATACATTAAAAGTTATCAAACATTAATCTATGGTTTGTGTTCTCAATGTTAGTACAGTATTAATCTTAAAATATCACTATAGTTGAGCCTCCCTGTGCGGACACCTCTCATAAGCGGACACCTCCCATAATGGACAAACAATATTGAATAAAATATACAATGCGGTGTCTGACATTTAAAAGGCCACTTGTGTTAAGAGGGCCATGAAATATGAGGCAAAAGGGCGTATACATAAATTTACAACTTCGGTCCTCTGTCGGCCGAAATTCTTGTAAATGGACACCCCCGTAAGTGAACAATTCTCCCAGACTCGAGGGTGTCCACTTACGGGAGGTTCAACTGTAGTTGGTACTGGACTATCCTTAAACTTGTATCCTTGGCTAAAAAAATTCAGAATGCTGTTAACCAGGGTTTATGTCTGAATGAATGTTAGTCGCCTTTGAGAATACATGGTCATTTTTTGTAATATATGTAGCGCTGCCAATGACGACAACAATAAATCTTATAATTTTTCACCAAAAGCGACTTGTCAAACGTTGGCTGAAGCAAGAAAGAAATGACGTATTTTGCCCCTCTGTATTTGGCAATGCCAAACTTTGATTAGCACGAGAGAGTGATGCAATGGTATCACATGATTTTTTAATTCAATCAAGCGTGACCATTCAAACTCGTACTTCGGGTGCAAATGGTCACGCATGAATTGTTTTAACAGGCTTTATGGCTAAACTAAAAAAAAGTGAGTATGGAACGTCAATAGCGCCTAAAAAGGAATCAAGCAATAAAAGTGAATAAACCCGACCATAAGGCCTGTGAGAGAGGCTACAGTAATACCTTTAGTCATTTCCATACTTCCAAAAGTCTAGTATTGCCAGCAAACTTGTAGTGGCCCTCTATTAGCAGATCTCATAATTAGGTTACAAGAGACATTCCTTCCAAAATCCAAAATTAAATTTCTTTGGAAATTTACCCCTTTACTGTTTCTAAAATAATAAATGTTTAGTTATCTGTATACTTGTTTAACTTTAGTTTTTCATCTGCTTTATTTTTTAAATCCACCCAAAAAATCAAGTTCTCTGCTTATTTTGTATTTTTTTAAATGTTTTGAAGTAATATAATGACATAAACATGAGAGATCAGTATTATATTTTATGTATTTCAATACAAAATAGTGACACCTAGAATAGTTTAATGTTTTGTTGGCAATAAAGAATTTTGGAATGAATGGGATTAAGTGTGAGTTTGTGGTAACAGGTTGAAAAATCAGCATCTAATTTGTAATAGGCAGCTCTGGGGATAGAAAACTTGGAGCTCAAAACATTCTCCTTGATATTACTTTAATTATTTTTCTTTTAATAGTAATAAAATTTCATTTCAGTTTTTTTTTATAAGGATCTAAATCAAATAAACCAAATCAAATCAAATAATGGTATAGCAGCAAAAATTTCAAAATATAGCAGCAATATACTGTATAGACTGTTGATCACTTACTTTTATCTTTTGGTGGAAGGTCAAGGGTGTTTGACCTCTCTTTTTTCGTTAAAGTTATTGACTCTGCCGACATTGCATCTTGACCTGTAGCATCACTTGCAGTACTATGCCGCCTCTTGTCCTCTTTAGTACTTCTTTTAAAGATGTTAAATCGTCGTTTACTTCGGTTAGGTGAAGCATCTAATAACAAAGTTGATTTGTACAATTATTGTGTGATTAGAACTATACCCCAGTTGCCATAGACAAATTCTTTATGCAAACTAATAAAGTGGATTAAAAACATTTGAATAGTAAATCATGTTCAGATGTAGCGTATTATATATGATGGTATATGGTAGGTGTTCCAATTCCTGTTATTGTACATGGTATAGTTTTTCATTTGTTTTATTAATGCTGCCTTCTTTTATTATGATATTTCAAACTTTTATGCGACATAGAAAGAAAATATTTTAGCTAACTGGTTGCTTTGCTCTAAATGTTGCTGTAAATGTTTTTGAAGATGAAGACATGTAAGATAGAAACATCGCCTGGTGACCCAGGGTAGGTTATGCAGGACTCAAAAGGGTTAACGTGATAATATACGTTAGAAAGGTTTCTAACCTTTTATAGCTCCATTGGTTAACTTCAACTAAGAAAGCATACTCAAAGAAATGAGATAAACACTGTATTGATATGATACAATATTTCAACACTGGTAATGTCATCATCAGGAGCGAACTCACTATGAGAGTATAATGAAGGAGATACAATCACTGTGTTTTGATACATTAATTCAAGATTGGTATTATCATCATAACAAACTCAATATGAGAGTGTAATGCATAGGGCTACTCTAAGAAATGAGATACAACCATCATGTTTTAATTCAATATTTTAACATTAGTATGTAATCATCAGGAATGAACGCAATATGAGAGTATAATGCAAAGGGCTACATTTAAAAAGGAGATATATACAACCATTGTGGTTTGATGCAATATTTCAACACTGGTAATGTCATCATCAAGAACCGCTAGAGCTTATTGTCTTCTTTAGCTTTTAAAATATCTCACTGGGTAAGGAAAGGTTAACAACTTACCTCGTTTAAATCCTCCGTGTGAACCTAATGAATCTACTGGGCTGGGAGGGGGCAACCCTAACGCATCATCAGTTGGCATCTGAAAAATATAGAAACATGTTTAATATTTGTGAACATGGTCAATAAACCTTTTGACATGTGTATACCTATACTTTTGATAATTTGTTTCTATAAATATTACTCTTATACAACCAACACTTATGACCTTGATAAATCTGGTGCAGTGAAACCTACATTTTATGTACACTTATATATTCTCTGGATTTTATTTATGCATATAATGAATGAGATCATCATTTTTAAGAATTCTGTTCTAGGTTGAATCCAGTGGCCTCCACTGTATCAGGACCGTACTGAGAGGGGGGGGGGGGGTGTGATGGGTGCATATGCACCCCCCACCCAAAATGACAAGGTTCACTTTTCCAGTGACAAAAGATGAAACTCCAACACACAAAAGGCAGAAATGGACGCACAGCTTGTCGAAGGCGCAAAGAATCGAGATAATTTGGGACAAATGACGTTATTTTTTTTTCTTGTCAACTGGAAATTAGTAAACGAGGTCCAGATTTCTGCCAAGCGTACCTCCTCATCTGAAATCCTGGGCCTGTATATGCACCGATGGCAACCAGCAAATTGCCAATATTATCAATACCTTCACTCTACTAATTGCCAGTACTACAACACACTAAAAACAGGTAATTCATTTTAATTTTATTTTGTATTACATACAACAGCAAGTCTTGAAACTTACAGGTTGAGAACTATGTCATGCCTGCTAAACCAAGACTCCTTATGAGGCCTAGGGAATGGCATTGTCTGTTAGGTCTTGTGAAAGGACATGGTGTGTCCAGGTTCGAACCCAGGACCTCAGGATGGGAAGGCAAGCATGTGAACCAAACAGCATAACTCGCACCCCTGTTAATATACTCTGTTCCACCTTAGTATCCTTTTCCTTACATTGATTCAAGTGCTATAATATGTTCAGTATATCTTACCCGTGATACACCCTCAATAGTTAGTGTGCTCTTCTTAGGCTGAGCAGTACCAGACTCGTGACTGTGCTCTGTCAGGTGACGTATAGCAGCTTCAGTGATGGAGTTGTTAGAAACATTCGGGTCAGTAATTGTGATTAATTCTGAAAAGATAAAATCAAAAGATTACTACATATATCTTGAAGCAACAGAGAAAAACAAAGGAAATGTTAATATTTAAAGCAAAACAGTATAAAAAGATGAATGTTAAAGTACTGTAGTATAAACAGTTCCAGTTTTTACACACTTTCTATTCCTTGTTTTGGAAGTAAGTAATTAAGTAATCAGCCAAAAGGAGGGTGGAATAAAATTAAAATATTATTCATATTATTCTTTACTTAGTAAGTTGAATCTGCAAAGAAGAGAATAAAATAATATTTTTTTTTTATTCTTCTTTATTTATTTATTTCGTGTCACATCCAACAGCAAGTTCACTCACCACTTACAGGATAAGATCTACGCTATGCTTTCTAAACCAAGTCTCATTATGAAGCTTGGGGGGTGGCATTGTTAAGTCATGGGAACCAACCTAGTGTTCAGCCAGATTCAAACCCAGGACCTCGGGATTGGAAGGCAAGCATGCTAACTACCAAGCTACAGCGCCACTCATTTTATACAGAAAAGTATTATCAATACAGTAATAAGCAACATAATAAATGCATTTAAGCAAAATATTCCTAATAAAGAGGTTGGAATGAAAAAAATATGAATTTTTCTTTTTATTTCAAAATTTGTATTATTTGAGGTTTGCAAACAGGCAAAAAATGAAATTTATTTTTATTTGAAATCCAAATTTTCAGCTTTGAATGGTTCATGAACAGAGATGTATAAAAGTCTCGCCTGAGGTCATGGTTAGTATATAGTATTATAATGTATAGTTTGTTGTGCAAATTGTAATTTTATGAATGCTTACTAATGGTTACATGTGTGCAGTATCAGAGACAGTTTGAGACACAATTGGTTGAAATAGACCCCTATGTATAAATTAAAAGCAATGATGTTATTTAAGGGAAAATCCAGGATTAAAATTCACATGGATAAATTTAGAGAACAATTAGTTGTGACCTGACAGAAAAAAATTAACAAAATTTCAGCAGTGAGATGTTGTCGACACATTGCAATGTGAGTCCCAAATCAAAAGTGGGTCTATTACTCAAATTACACAATGGTTAGGAAAATTACAGATTTTTAAAGGTGCGTGCTTGAAAACAGACATCACATAACAAATTAAACTCAAATAAATGCAAAGATCAGTCAAATTCTTATAAGAACAAATACTGGGCAGGTTCACCCAAAAAATTATCTTCCTTATATGTTTTAGTTTATCATAACAAGTATATTCAGCCCTGTTTCTGAATTTTTACGATTCATTTTACCTATCACAATTATTGGTGAAATAGATGAAAATT
>JAOTQE010113632.1:0-13049 GCA_025631205.1 Nesometra sesokonis
ATAACTCTTGAACGCCTCGACCGATTTTATTCATCTAAAAAATAAATTCTTAATTACATTAAGTTCTGTCTGATTAAAGTTATTTGAAAGCAAAATAATTAATTTCAATTTTTTCATTGGGATACCTAATAAAACATATAAGTAATAAATTTAAGGCAAAGCTGTAAAAAACTACAAACTCACTGAAGTTCATGTATAAGAGAACTTAGGAAGAACTGAACAGACTGACAAGTTATGTTTTGCTTGAAGATAAAGAAAAAGTTTAAAAATTACCTGTTTTCATCTTCTAAACTTGCTATCTGCGTTTGTAACTCCGTCCTCTGTTCTGCATCAATTGCAACCACAATTTGTGCTGGACTTCTAGGCTGCAATGCAAAGACAGTGAGTTTATATAAGAATGACTAGGACTTATGGTTATGATAAAGCCATGTCATGTAATGAGGTAACTTCATGCCACAACCGCTAAATGTTTCTTTTCTATAATATTGGATAAGGCCAATGTCAATATAGGATTATGGAAGGCCTGAGCAAACCCACTTGCCCGATGCCTGAGACAAGTGTTTTTTACAATCGGACAACTAAATTTATGGGACCAACTTGTCCGTGGACAAATATTTTCAGCTTAAGCCTAGGTCCTAAAATCCACCTTTTGACAGTACATTGTAGAATACCTTAAACTTCAAAGTACTAGTGTATTTATTTCATAAGTGTAAATTTAGTTTCTATTTTTAGGTATTGCGCAAAGGCTGGACAAGTAAAATATTTTTCAACATATATTTTTAAGTATAAATCAAAGATCTTACAATGTAAAGATAACGCGCTGGCCTATTCCAGTGCGTAATGCCATGGAATTGCGCCCGCTACAAAATAAGAAGTAACGAATGCGCAGGTAGAAAATATTGCGAATAAATAAATTTGATTTGATAACACAGACACATTCATTTAGATACCAATGCTATAATATTAATATCTATATAAATTCAGTATCACCCATTTGGAAAATAAATCCAGATAATAATTATTTTAAATAAATAACTATTATAAAAAACAAAATAAAGCAAACATTTTATAGCGCCCCTACAAAATAAGAAGTAGAATTGAACGTAGGTGGTGTACACCATCATTACAGAAATTCCATGCAAAAATGGGCCAGCGCTCTATCTTCACATTATAAGATCTTTGGTCTAAATATGATGGTTTTTAAAATGTAGCAACATTGACTCACCATTGCCGTGGCGTCCCCTCCTAAACTTTGACAATATTGATGTATGAGTTGATGTTCATCCTCCCTGTAAGTTAACAAAGGTTACATAATCAATAATACTTAAAGGTAATGACAGTCCAAAAAAAAACATTCTAAATGTTACTTGTATTAACATTTATAATATAATATTGATCTGCCATGTTTATGTCATTATATTCCAAAACATTAAAAAATTCAAAGAGTAGATTTTTTATTTAGATTCTAAAAAATAAAGCAAATGAACCTGTATTTTCTTTGCTTTTGTGAACAATCTAAATAATAACGATAACGATAAAGATAACGATAACAATAATAATAATAATAACAATAATTAATCATTTCTATAGTACCAATTCGTTAAACCGTAGTAAAAATCAAAGGCGCTTCGCATGTTAGTTATTAAATAGGTGGGTTTTGAGATTGATCTTAAAAACAGAAATAGAAGAAGATTCAGTGAATGAATTAAATAAAGAGTTCCAAAGGGTGGCAGCAGAAAATGAAAAAGACATTTGGCCATAGGATTTTGTGTTTGTACGAGGCACAACTAAAAGGTTACATTTAATGACCGGAGGCGAGCATGAGGAATATATTTTAACAGGAGAACACGCAAGTAAGTTGGTTGGTTTTGTAATTAATAGTAGAATTTTTTACTTTATGCAAGACTCAATGCGAAACCAGTGTAGATTGTAGATAATAGGAGAAATCTGGTACCAATGGCGAGATATGTACGTGTGCATGTCTGGTGCTTACTGAGGAGAGAATAACATGTGTAACATGTGCGTGGATAGAATATACAACCTGTACTACAGTATCTTAATAATGATTAATATTAAAGAAATCATCAAGGCCTAGGCTTAAAGAGTTCAATAACTTTTACCTTTTTTCTACTTGGAAATAAATCTAAAGCGGTATGCAAGTAACTAATCATGTTTATTGTGAGCCGTATGGTCGAGCGGTTAAGGCAGGGAACCGTGAACCATAGCATAACAACAGCACGGGTTCAAGGCCTGCTCGCACCATGGTTCCACTTGTGGAAGTCTTCTCAGATAAGGACTATAAACCGTAGGCCCAGTGTATACAATGGCTCGTGTGCACTTAAAAGAACCCAGTGCATCTTTCAAGATGAGTAGGGGGTTACCCAGATGTACTGGTCCACACATCCCTGCCGTGGACAGCAGAATGTAGCACCTGTTTCGGGCAGCAGGACATGATGTGATGCCTAGGGGAGGAGAATGCCATTGAATGCGTGAAAATCATGTTCACAGCGCTGGTGGCAAGTTACGGTAGTGACTTTAACAGGAATAGACTTTTGAAAGAATGCACCTTTAATAATGATTTTCAATTCTCAACATTTTCTGCATTGCCATTAATAATCTGTCAGGCAAATAATTTGTTTCTTAATTTCTAATCATTTACACCAATAAAGGTTTTTAATTTGCCAGTTAAAAATTACGAAAACAATCAGAATTCACATCTTGTTAATGAAGATAAATTTTAGATGAATTTTATTGCATAATGAAAAAAAAAATGAATGAAAAAGGAAGTAAAAAGTTGTTTATTACAGAGGTATTTTCACTTGAAAATGAAATTAATTTTTAAAACTGCCTTGCTCATATTGTACTGTATTTAAACATAGAGGTCCCCAGCCTGTTTGAGGGTATTTTTGCCAATACAAATGAAAACAATGTTGCAATTTAATTTGGGTTAAATATTTTTAAAATAAAAAATCAAGGTATTTGTAATATGTTTGGTGATTACAAAAAAAAAAATGTTTTGTGATAATACATCATGAATATATATCCAAGCAATTTAAAGGTTAAATATTTATATTTTGCAAATTACTAAGGTCTCTATGCACTAAAAGTCAAGTGAAATTATGGAAAAAGTAAACAAAGCAAAAAAGAAATCAAATGTAAGTTTCAATATTGATAGAAAATACACGACATAAAATTTTATGAAATATCTGTAGAAAATGAGTAAAGTAATTCAGTTAAAACATTCTTTGCCAACAAGCTGTTGGCACAATCTTTGTCTTGTATTACCCAACGGAACAACAGCATAAAAAGGGATTCTCACTGATCTGGCATAGATTTAACTGGCCATTAGCCAGCGGATGAGTTTGAGTTCAAATCATGACATTAATGTACCATGTACAACGATAAGTAGGTGCACATCCATAATGAATATTAAAACATGTATTGTATTGAATTTATTGTAGGAGTATGAATATCCCAACAATATCTGAGAAATTGAGCAAGAGGAATAGTTTTTTAAGTTTGAAGTTGGCTTCCAAACATAAGAGAGTGGCAGCAATTCAAATTTTATACTTACATTAAACATTTTCAGGTATATGATCAAAACATGTTAAAAAATGCAATTTAAAATGGCTCTACTTAGTCGGTGTATACCAATAACCAAATTTCAAATGCAGTTTTCTCCAAACTTTCATTTTAAATGTTTGAACTTTGATTGTAAATAACTTCCCAAGAAAACATCATATGAAATTATTTTTTTTTTGGTTGTTAAAGATAATGATGTATCTTTTCATTAATAAACGCAAGCCTATTTTTAAAAATGCATAGTTAGATTTAAAAAGATGTTATGAAACGGAACAGTATTTTAATACTACTAACCTCAAACAAAATGACTTCAAAATATGTTGGCATGGTTGGAAAAAACTGTTCACATGATAATGATTGATCACTTAATTGATTTAGTTTTTATTGTTGGTATTTTTCTCAATATTAAAAACATTTGTAAAATTAGTTAAGTTAATGAATGGATGAATAAAAAAAAAGAGAGAAAAAATAACTCCATTTTAAATTTTTCGACTTAAGTCTCCTTTGGCTTGGCTCTGCCACATATCATTTATTTTATACTTATTAATTATTTAAAAAAATGTTTATTTACTTACAATTGGGGTAAGGCATGTACAGGAGAACACTGCTCAACTTCTGCTAAACGGCTGGCATATAACTCTAGCCTAGTGTGCATATCTTGGTTGGCCATCAACTGTGGTGAGGCTGCAGGCCTATGTATATTACAAACAAATAAATGCCATTAACAATGTTTACCTACTGCTGTCTTAGTCTGGGTAAAGTTACCGCACTGTCACCAACAAATGTTTAATACATCACAACCGGCGTCCTCGGGCAGGAAATAGATTTGGTTTGTGCTAATTTCCGTTGACAACGATGACAAGTGATTTTTTTACGAAATTTTACCAACATTTTTGCTTTGTACATCCTTGACCACATTTTATCATTTTTTGTTCACAAATCGCCTTAAATTGATTTTGACATGTACTATAAATACTTATTATTATAAGTATTATTATAAACCATAATACATATATAATCATTGAAGTGACATTGTTGGTGTATGCGAAAACAATATTTACAAAATCAATACAAACATACATTAATTTGTTATTAAATTAATTTATTATACACCATAGCTGAATAAATTATTATTTTGCACTGATCTTCAAAGTAATTACATTTCTAAAATTCATTTTTAGATCAAATTTTTAATCATGGCTAAATCATTAAAGGCCACCATCAACTGTTGGTTTACAAAATAACTAAAGTTTAAAAGAAAATATATATTTTAAACAAATTTGTAGGTAAATAAATTCAAGAATGAGCAGTCTTTACACAATTAGATTACCAGAGGCAGAGCTATCAAGTTATGAGAATATGTTAAGCCGGGCACTCAATGTGTCATGTGACTGTCGTATGGTCGCACGACTAAACCGTCACTCCCTGTGTGTGTGGTTGCCAGACGCGATGAAATTATTCCACTAGTTGGCTGATGGTTTTTTAGTGATTCAACAGGAAAGTCACTAAAAAATCCGTCGAACAACCAGTATAAAACTGTTATCGCATGGAAACCACACACACAGGAAGCGACGGTTTAGTCGTGCGACCGTCGTACGACATAGTGAGTGCCCGGCTTTACTTAATGACACACTGAATTTTATTTTTAAAAATTACAATTAATTGATAATAGAATCTAAGCTAAATACTTGCAACTTAAACTTGAAACATTTAAATTATAAAATCAAATTTGCTAAATCCAAAGAAATTCATAGAATCTGTCTGCTCAATACCATAATCACACATTTAGTAAAATTAAAAAAAAAAAACACATTTAGTGAAATAATTCAATTATTTTTGCAGATTAACTCGGTCCTTAACCGCAATTTTTTCTGCAAATCACACCGCTCTAGATAAATTTGACAGATTTCCTGGAGATTTATCTCAGCAACTTTGCATAACTTAGTTGAGTTAAAAAAAAAACATGTGCAGTAAAACTAATGCAACCTGAAACAACAAGGCATTTAAAATTCTGCATTTACAATGCATGCCAGCTGAATTGAGAATGTGCACACAAACTGACAAATATTTACAATCAACTTATTTTTTCTGTAATTTCTGGTCATAGAGGGCAGCAGACAGTACCATCAATTATTATTCAATTTTGCCGTTGACCGGTTAAATATTATATAGTATCCACCTGCGCGTAGTGGGATATTAGCCAATGACGTCACTTCGTCATACAAGGGAATTATTTTGGCTGTAAGTGGCAAACGCATAAGAGATAACCAGGCTTAACTACCTTAAAACTCGGTGTTTCGCACAATTGACTACCTATTTTTGAAGAATACTAATTAACAAAGAAATCTACAAGAGTTGCTGTTAATGTTTTTCATGAGAGCCAGGCATGGATTTTACTTTTGAGACGTAGGCTTGGTAACTTGGCCCGGTTAATAAAAAATTAATAATTAATTAAAAACTTACATAAACTCATTTAAAATTTTAAAGTTTAAATGAGCAATTCTATGCACCTTTATGGAAATAAATTATGTAATTTCATTAAATTACAGAAGTGCATTGATGGACTAAAATCACATACCCTCAAGATACACTAATAATAAAGGTGCATTCACAACAAATCAGAAATTACATCAAAATGGCTAAAGATCCAACACTATTGGATCAAGACAAATAATAGAGCTAGTTAGTGTAGGTACTGGACATGCACCAAGATTGTCTGAATGTTGTTTGAGATCTGGTGTTTTGATGCAGCTTTAAGCTTACAGTTTAGAAAAATTAATAAGTAATCTCTGGTGTTAATCCACCTTTAAGCTTGTAGTTTAGAAAACGGTATGCTAATTCAAGAATGACATTGGTGAAACTACTTTATATAACTACTATGCATATAAAACATAAAAAGTTTTTATTTTTCAGAATAAGCTGTTTTATACTTATTGGAATTTCTGCAACCATTTTATTAAATATTTGGATAATAATGGTAACACTTTTTAGCATAAATTGCTGCAACTATTTGAGAAAAGTTTAAAACTTAATTCTAAAAGTTGAAGTTGTGTACTATTTTCCATTTTTCATCACGTTCTATCTATTGTATTGAATGATGGCATGCAAGAAAGAATCGGCATTTATGTAAACGACTAATTAAATATTCGTGAATATTCGTCATTACGATCAATCACCTATCACAACAGACAGTCATATTCCTCAGATTAATTTGCTCCAAATAACAATCAAGTTATTTGCGAACGTTGCAACGTGTTTGCATTATTGCATTTGAATGTAAATACAGATGTTACCATGACTACTAAATGGTATAGTCTCAATTAGGTAATTTGTATAACAAAATCAATGGTTTTACAATTTTTCAAATTTATAAGATTCTATTTACACAACTGTGGTTAAAAACCCGCAAGTTGGAATAATCAGGTAGTGTGTGCATGAATGGTAATATTAGTCATACAAGCATTTCTCCAGCAATTTCATTCATTCATTTTGTACTCAACAATTTTCAGTCAGGAAACTAGAATTGTACTAATTTTAATATGAAAAAAAAATCAAGTTTAGATGAAGAAATATTCTGGATTGATTTTATTTGGTAACATAAAAATGGAAATTATACAATTAAAAAACGAACATTATGCTGTAGCATGCGATGACCGTCTTCTACTCGTCGGATGACGGTTTTTTTTTTTTTAGTGATTTCCCTGTTGAATCATTAAAAAAACCGTCAGCTGACGAGTAGAAGACTATCATCGCATTTGGAAACCACACACATAGGGATGGACGGTTTGGTCATGTGACCATCGCATGACGCAGTGAGTGCCCGGCCTTACTCTAAGGATGTCCTTAAATTTGATCATGGTTCTGGTGGGTTAAAGTCAACCTGCTAAGGACTCCAAAATGTAGGAGGGGTGGTTTAGCAATGGAATGACAGAAAAGGTCCACCCCCTAGATTGAGGCATGCGGTGTCTGATGCAAGCAGGCTTGCCTTACCGCTTTAAGTCGTATAGACAAGGTTAAGTAAGAAACTCACAATCATGCAAATAACCCACTTTGTGATCCAACTACATTGGTGGAATTTATGAGCTAAGTACTGTAGTAGAGTAAGATGAAAATGTGCCTCCAAGGGAGGAAGCAAGAGTCGTAGAATATAAAGTAGAATATTTGAAACAAGGTTAAGATATGATTGTGAAATATACACAAATCTGAACTCAATATCTAGGCATGTGAAAACTTTCGCAAGAGTGGTTGTGGAATCATCAATCGTGACTGAATTACAGAACTTAGCTTCAGGGCAGTGAAACCAGGATTTTCCTGACAGAGGTAACACTAAAAAAAAAACCATAACCAAAATAAAATATCCTGTTTATATCCTGTTCTTCTAAACAGTATTAGCTATCTGCTAGAATTTCATTAAATGATTTCGTTTTTTTTTTATTACATGAGGCATGTCACGGCAAAACCATAAAGTTGTAGGAAAATTAAGTTATTGGTAAAAAAGATATTACATACGCGCAAGTTTTAAAATGAGTGTTCAATTATCAAAATTAGACATCTATAACTGAAGTTTGAACAAGATATAAAAAAAATCCTTTTATTTATGTTTCCAGTTGTTTATTTGCTTATTTCTCAATAACTTGATGTATGACAACTTGGTAGTTTTGCCATGACTAGCCTCATACTGTATATGCGATGTCTCAACATAAATGTGCGTGTCGTATGGCCGAGCAGTTTAATGCAGGGGAACAATGAACCATACCTTTTAGGTCAGTTTTGATGAGATTCGAAGTTCTTTAATTTGTTTAAATTTAGAATATGTTTGACCAAATTTCTTAAAAAATACGCTTCTCTGTATTAAAATTTAAAATTCTCTTATTTTTGGATCTACTTATCTCCTTAGAATTTTAATTTAGATTACAGTTTATATTATGCTCTCCTGGGATGTATCTATATTTCTTGTTTATTCTCCATCCCTGAGATTTATTTTGTGATGAGACCTCACATAAGGTGAACTTCACATAATGTATTATTTGATACGGCTAGATAGTGAACGTCCCAAGTATACATAGCCCCAAATTGTAATTTCATGCAAGTGCCTACTATTCTGGAATCCAACCAATCAAATTGTGTTACGTTCTAATACTGTTGCTACTTCAAAATTGTGCTCCTAATCTTTCATGAACATTTCAAATTTATCAATAAATTGAAGTAAATTTAATCCAAAGACATTGACAACATAAAATATACCTGACATATGTAAATAATTTGTATGACAAAAGAATGTTAAAAATACAATAATTATAAAACAGTTATTATTTAACTTACACGTTTGTGATGAAGTCTGATGAAATCTAAATAGTAGGCGCCTACATGGGACTGAAATTGTACAGTGTTAAGTTCACAATCTAGCCGTAAATAATAAATCTATGGATTTTCATTATTAAAGTTATATTTAACCTGTTCCTTATTGACCTGGTTAAGATTACCCAAGTTGCCAGCCAAGCAAAATATTTATAGTAAGTCTAGTAATGCCATGAACACCAAGAACGTCATCAATCGAAGATCAAAATGAATGTTGTATTGAGCAAATCAAACTATCAACCACTCTTAAGTAATGGAGGGTTTGCATATCTCATCCATTTTCTTGATAACATTCAAAAGCCGACAGAGAGACAACATGCTTTTATTGTTATCTCTGCTTTCTTTAATGTTCTGTGAAGCTAATGTTTTAGATAACATAAGTAACACTACAATTTTACCTGAAGACTTACATTAAGATTGTCCTGAGGTTAACCGTAATATATTAAATTATATTTTTTTACAAGGCTAAAAAAAACCTTGTGTTGCTCATGCCCAACTGAAACAAAATCTTGAAAAACAAGGTATTGTTTACATTCTATTTTTTGACTAAATAAAAAAGTTATCTCAAAATGCACTTGTAAATTTATCTAATTAAAAAAAACTATAACAATATAGAATTACAGACAATTTAATAAAACGGGCTACTTTAAATAAAAATTAAAAATTCTCAACAAACACCTATATTTCCAATAATAATGTGCTTGGGCAGTATAAAATTATTTATGGCTTAAAAACATTCTTTGCTGTCATCCTCCACCCCCCTAAAATTGCAAAAATGAAAGGACAGGATTTCACCTTAACCTTTTTTTTAATTGTGATAGACCAAATTCAAAACAAAAAAACACAATTCTACACATTACTGCATATACTCAATGAAAGAACACTCTTAACCCTTTCATGTCTGTCACACTACCATCCCACTGGTCTGAAGGTATTCACCCAATACTTAAAAGGTGGTAAAACGCCAGAGTTTATGCATAAAATAAAAAAAAATATCCAGAAAGTGATAGGAAATCAATTTTGATTCCATATAACGAAAAAAAAAAAAAAATTGACCTTTGACCCCATTTCAAGGTCACGTGACAAATATGGCGGCCAAGGGGTCACACAAATATGGGCCTAGGCCGAAAACTTATTGACCAAATTTAACAATTTTTTTTTTATTTTGTTCCCCAATGTTAGCTTGTCATATATAGACTGAAAAAGTCACTATAATACTACCAGTTTTCTCTAGGTGGGCCAAATAAAATCCACTTTGTCCAGAAAACACCGTCCGCCATACAAAAACGACTCTCGAACCTGGGCGCAGCCATTTTGAAAACAATTTGACCAATGGGAAATGTCAAACGAATAATATGACATCAATACAGATGTTTTAATAGAGGGCAGCATACATCCAAAACGATTTCTAAGAATTATTATTCATGGCGTCGGAGAGACGCCCTATGCCAAAATCGACGGGTTTTTATGGCGTCGTACGGACGCCCTACGACTCGAAAGGGTTAAGTGATTTGTGTTTATTTTACTTTGTTTATTCATTCAATTCCTGGCTTCTGTAGCTTTAATTAAACCAATTGTAATGAATGTGGTACATAAATACATAATACTATCATTTTAAAAACGTTCTATTTGTTAACGATACCTTAAGAAAAAAGAAACTTTTTTCCACCTGCCTGTCATTGAAATTTTCACAAAGTGACAGAAAATAATTTTAAATATTTTTAGGCCTAATGTCATGATATAATATTAAATATATATCTATAGATTCAATTCCATATTTGGCAGAGCCAAGCCAAATGAGGCAGGTAAAAAATTATAAATTTAGATATTTATGAATTGTGAAACTACACAATATCTTTAAAACATGCAAAAAAAATCAGTTTCATATGATGTTTCCTTGCAACGTTATAAACAATCAAAGTTCGAACATTTAGACAGTAAGTTTTGAGAAAACTGCATTTGGAAATTGCTTGTCAGTAAGCTGCGACTAAACAGGGTCATTTTAAATGGCATTTTCTGAAACATTTCTTGATTATATATCTGAATTTGTTAATGTAGTATGAAAGTTGAATTTTTAAACTGTATATTTTTGAGATAAACAAAATAATAAAAAATTTGACCATTTTCTTGTTTCTGTCTATTGTAGAAAACTAGCTTTGCGACTTATGCCTTCTTTGGCTTGGCTCTGCCACATATGGCCTAAAATTAGCTTGATTTGAATAAATGTAAATGTAATAATTTAATATCAAAATAAAATTCCTTTGAATTTGTAATGTAATGCAAAATGCTTCTATACATTTAAATTATTGAATACATTTCCTGATTAGGAAGATGAAGTCACATCCAATGAATTGCTTTAACAACAGTAATCTCATGACGCAAAAATATTAATATAGATTTGCAACATACAAAATTATTTTTTAATTCAGCTATGCATATCATCTTTTCGTGTAACAGCAAATTGCAGATTTGTTCATGTACATTTCTTATTAGAAATTTCCACTATCTAACATCATACCTTTAGTACCTGATATACAGAAAATTAATTCAATGCTTTAAATCTCTTTTCATTTATATTCCACCCGAATACAGCTTTCCAATTCTCCTTTATTTAACCTTCATTTAAAAATGTCATCACAAGTATTTCAAGTTAATCAAGGTATTAAATTTAACACGAACCGCGTACACTAGCAATTTCTTGGGCCAATTTACTTCTAATTGCCTACAGGAATGAGCAGTCCAAATCGTAAGCATAAATGACTTTAATTGTGTCACTGGAAACAGCAATTGAAGCATTGCGTACACACTAGACAAGATAACCTTTTATAATTACCGACTACGGTAAGTTTATGACAACTGTATTTCATTTCAACGCATTAATTGTGTTAAGTGAAAGCGAAATAAACATAAACACAGATACATTTTGAATTTGGAAAGAGAAATTATGCAAATTGAGCTACAGACCAAAACTAAAAAGAACTTTCCTTGCAATTTCACAGATTTCAACCAGACAGAACAACTTAAAAAAAACCCATCAATTTAAGATAAATAGCTGTCTTAATTAAAACTCAATTTAATCTCTTGAAACTAGCACAGGACTCTGGTTTTGGATTATACAATCTAAAATCCCAAATATTTCATGTTAAAACAGGCCTTTTGAAATCTAAAAATCATCTTATAAAAATTATTTCATGATCATCCTCTTAATTTCTTTCATATACCTATTAGAACAATGGCTTTCCCTTTGCAATGACAGACAGTCACCTCATCTTTGCTTTCATGCTAGGACATGCAGTTTCATTCTGATTTCTCACTTCTGCCTGCACCTCTGATAAACAATTTCTTCAATCCTAATTTAGCTACACCATATTTTAGTTTGATTTTGCACAATATAACATGTGGCATACACACAGTTTAAACATTCAACTTTCATACTACATAAAAAATGTTCATTTATATGTTCAAAAAATGCAATTTAAAATGACCTTGCTAAGTCACAGAACGCTGACAAACAATTTTAAAATGCAGTTTTTTCAAAACTTACATTCTAAATGTTTAAACTTTTATCGTTCATAGTTTTGCAAGGAAACATCGTATTGAACTGATGTGATTTAATATTGTGTTCTTTCATTGAACTACATTTTCAATTTTTCGACTTATCCCTCCTTTAGCCTGACTTTGCCACATATATCTTTTTATTGTTTTGTAGATATGAATAATTGTCCTCGATGGTGTATGTAGCAACAAAAATTGAAATGAACTGTGTGATGAAACCAATGTAGACTCTATATAAACCTAACAATCGGATTGTTAATATCCAGAAATCCAAACAGAATGGATGGTCTGAATTGTTACCACTTTTGTGCAAGTTTACTATAGTAAAAAATGGTTTTACATAGTGTTTCTAAATTTTATTATCTATGAAGATTATTTCATATAATTTTGTGAAATTTTATGCATGTCGTATAATTAGGTCCACGCGAAGCGGACCTTAGGTTCTCACTTATGTTCTTCTTGTTGTTATTGTTGTTCCGACCATAACTTTAAAAGCGTCCAGCGTCGCCAGTTTTAAACGGACATGCTTGAAATTTTGTACACATAAATTAAAC
>JAOTQE010113643.1:0-13048 GCA_025631205.1 Nesometra sesokonis
TTGTGGTCGCCGTTGGCGGCGCTACATATATTACGAAAAACGACCATATAGAAGCGACTTGGAGCAAGTCTAAGACATTAAGGGAACATGAAAATTACTGCTTTACAGTAGGATGGTACTTATTAAGTTAAAAGTTATATATTGAATTCATTGTGGAGTTCTATAATTCCACCAGAGAATTTTACAGCATTTTTTTCATCTTCCTAATAATTTAAATTAATACATAAAATTCCTTGGTGAGTTCTTTAATTCGACTGGAGCATTTTACTACAATATTTTTCATCTACAAATTTATATTTAGTAATTTTTATAGTCCACATTGTTTATCTCTCCACATACTACTGGGTTAAAAAATATATTCGGCTCCTTGTGGAGTTCTTTAATCCCAAATAGTGAATTTGGGATTTAGTTTAAATTTAATAATTTTGGTAAAAAAGCATACACTTTAATACTGTTGCTGAATAAATTTTTAGCATTTAACAATGAAATTGAAAGTGGATTCAAGAAATATATTTGAAGGAAACTATAAAATGTTAATAACATTCATTCAACAAATGGAATAATGTAAAGCATTATAATAAAGGGCATTGTTATAATTCCTTATCAAAATGTTTGAATAAAAAGTGTTGCAATAAAGTGTGTTATTATAATGGTTTTTCAAAAAAAACAATACGCATTGCAATAAAGGCGTTGTCATTATACCCTCTTTAAATTTTTTTAACCAATTTAAATTTAAATTGTTCATTTTATTGGATACCAAAAAAATGTAGAGAAAGTGTACTAGCAGCAAATGATGTTCAGGTGTTAGAGTTAAACCTATGACCTTTGATTGTAAAGCACAAGGTATACCAATTACAGTTACTGTCAATACTTGTTGCCCAAGCCCGTCTGACCTAAAATTTTCGAAAATTTTTACACTTTCATATTGCCCAATTTTTTTTGGCATAATATGTAAAACTGTTAAAGGGGCATTCCTTTCACAATCCACCACTAAAATTAAATTTCTTTGGAAATACACCTATTTATTATTTCTTCTAAAATAATAAACATGTTAAGTTAACTGTATGCTTCAGGCTTATTCTTCTGCTTTATTTCTTTGATCCACCCAAAAAATCTCATTCTAGGCCTATACCTATTTTGCATTTTATAATGCTTTAAAGTAATATAGTTACATAAATATAGATATATAAAATACAGAAAGGTCAAGTTATTGGAAATCAGAAATACTACAAAAAATAATTCTTAGTACTGTATAAGGAATAATAATATATTTTATGATTGGAATGCTCAGAAGTAAAAAAAAACATCAGTTTCAATACGAGAATACTTTTAAAAATAAATGTAATCAAAATTATAAAATGCTATATTTATATAATAAAGTGACTATTTGCATACATTAATGCAGAGGAGTATGCTAGTATTATGAATTCAGCAATATTATAATAACATTTTCAGTTAGATAAATGTGTTTGTAATTTTCAAGTTCATAAGTTAAATTTCTGTTAGTAGACAGACATATAATATTCAAAATATTTGAAATTGATGAATGACATCATTGAACAATGGGTGGTAAAACCTACAGAAGTAATCTACAAGTACAATTGAACAAAAGTTTACTTAATTATGAACACATATTAAGATGAAAGGAAATTGAATAATCTATGCTATTCTTAATACCTTAATCTCTGAAATTGATCTTGTATTTTTTAATCTGCTAATATTATGTTTTGTTCCTCTTTACTTTCCTTTGTTCTGTTGGTGTAATTGGAGAAGGTGCTTTTCTTAATGGATACAGTAACCAACAGAATAATTTTACATAGTGTATTAATTACTATGTGTGAAGTGAACCCCTTTCACACAGAACTGTAAAATGGGAATATTACGGTCACTTTTGAATATCGAGCTTTAGTGTGAAAAGATACCCTCTCATTAATGCCAACAAAATGTCGGCATTTGCTAGACCGCCTCAGACCCAAGACATACTGTTATAAAGGTATTACCAATGGTTTAGACCGGATTTATGTGAAAGGGTCCACTGTACATTCCCGGCATACATGGTGAAGCAGAGCGAAACAAAAGTTACTGATGGAAAAATTCATAAAAATAGCACTTCCTTTAATTCAGACTGCCAATTTTATGCCTTTCCATTGGACTCTTTTCTCACAAGAAGCAGTCTATTACCGGAATTTTACCTTCTGTGTGGAGGTGTTTAGACTGGCAATAATCCCAGCATGATTATGGTAATATCCCGATGTTTTCTGTGTGAAAGTGGCACTATAGTTTTACATAATAAAGAGTAAGATGAAATGTGTGCTTTGTATGTAACCATTTTAAACTAAGGTAAGAGAAGAATACTCATTTATTTGCATAGGCCTATTTATAATTGTGTATGCTTTATTGTGAATGAATTTTAAACCACATAAAATGAATTTTAGAACATCCTGTTTAATTTAAATTTCAATTTTACTCGCTATAGATTCCATTGAGGGCAATTATCCGCATCCAAAAATAACAATATATATGTACAACAATATTATATTATACAAAATGGAATTAGCACAAATTTTTTTTACAAGTTTTATATCAGAGGAAAGAGCACAAAGGTGGTAGGGGAGGGGGTTGGTATATAAATTATAAGCAAGTATAAGAGAGTGCAGAAGGCAAAAATGAGGAAACCAGAAGTCTTAGCATGAAAATGGAGATGAGATAATTGTCGGTCATTACGAAGGGACATAGCAATCATTAGGTGTACATCCCCATTAGAAAACTTTGTCAAGTTTTATCACAATAGACAATTGGATTAATTTCCCATTGATTGTTTAGCTGTATAGTACATTTCTATCCTTTATAAATATTTAATGTGATAAGCCAGTGAGATGGTTAATTCAAAATTACCTACATTTCTTTGAAAATGTAGGGTAAAATTTACCAGACTCTCTAATGGGAATGTACACATAATGATAGTTCAAATAGAAGGAAGAAAGAAATTAAGAGAGTAATCATGGGATTGGACAACTTTACAAATAAATTTAATAAGAAAATATTGTTGCCTTTTTTTAAAAGGGATAATGTGAAATTGGGAGATACAATAGCGTAGAATGTGGAACCATCTTTGTTTTGCGAAAAAAAAAGAAGTACAATGTTAGAAAAGGGAAAGATTGTGGAAGAAGCCATAGAAACAATAAGAATATTCTATAGAAGATTGGATATAGGATTTATAGGTAAACAAGAGTTTTAGAGTCATTTAACTGCATGTTTATATTGTAATCATTTATGTTTAAGAGTAAATTAATCTGAGCAATAATTTAATATGAACCATCTTTTTTGTTGATCAAAAAATAGAAAAAATATATATGATGTTCAAAACTGTTCTGACATCTTTCTCAAATAGACTGTTGTTCAAATCTGGTCTGACCTCACATCAGTATTAATGGCTTGGAAAAAATTAGACCTACAATTTATTAGGTAGATAAAACTTATATTGTTTTTGTGTTATATATTTATTGATTCAGTGATATATTTTGTTTATTGCTGGTTTTGACATTTTTTAAGGCCAATATAATTTCATCTAAAATTATTTTTCAACTGCAGAATAAATTATATAATTATATAAATTTTAGTCATGGAGTCATTTAGTTGTGAAACAACAGATAGAAACCATGCCTGGATTTTCTGTTTCAAAATTAAATAAATTACAAATTAATGAAATAACAATTAATATTTCTAAAGCCTGTTTTCCTGTTGATCGTTATTCCAAAATCGCCGATTTGGAATGGGGTTTTGAATCGTTATAAAAAAGTTAAAAAATCAACGATAAAATTCAAATCACGCTGGACTGCTATATTTCTACTACTTACTATGCTGTGCGCAACGAAATTCGTATATCTTAACGACTTAAAATCGAAATAAATCAAATTTAAAGAACTTTTCAACTGCACTTTTTATGTATTAGTTACATAATTGTATAGGCCTATTTTATGTTCTGAAGCAAGTTACAACTCCCAAAAATCTAATAAATAAAAAAATGTGTGATTTATTTCTAGGTACAAAACATAAATTCTTGCCGTGAACAAAGTTGTCTCGCGAGCACCCAAATTTGGTGATCTAATTCATCAAAGTTGACCTTGGTTTAACTTTGACGATCCAAATCGTCAAACTTTTTTGATGTCAAGATTAACGTCGAGAGTGACCCCTTTTCCTGTCAATCGTTGTGAAAATCGGCATTTTTCAAAATTAACGATCGAAATCGCCGTTTTGAGGATTAACGATCGACAGGAAAACAAATTTGATATCAATGATATGCAATACTTTTATAAAGTAAAATTAATGGATTAGTCCTGTAAGCATTCTAAGTACTTGAGTAGATAAGACTATTGTAATTTGCATTACAACATCATCATGGGTGATACATTACTTACAGGCTTTAATGTATGATTTTTAAACTCGCAAGCTATGTTCCTCAAATGATAATGGCCTTTAGAAGTGACTAGAAGCAACAACTAAAGTAAAGACCATATCCGTAGCCAGGAGAGTTTTTCAGAAAACCACTTACTAAAGCATTGCACAAGAAAATCACACTCGTTTGGTTCTTTTTTTTTATAGTAAACATTTTTTTTAATCGCTTTACCAATATTTTACTCAATTTGAACATGGTAGAATACGAGTAAGGAGGATTTTTTATGTTTATGGAGTGTAGTGCAGTTTTTTCGTATCCATGATTATTTTCAATTCCATAAAACCTTTTTTTTTATTGGAGCATGGACCATTAAAGATCGTTAGAGACCATAATGAAATAAGTTGCTCCAGTAAAATTGTGACGATCAGTGCTGTCTCTCGCTATTTGGTATAAATTTATTATTATATAAAATCTAGTAAAATACAGTAAAATATATAAGTAAAGTTACTCGGATTCGTAGTGCAAATAGAATGAAAATCACCTGTATCATTAGTTTTTTTGCTAGTTATCCTTTTTTTTTTAATTCAGAGTTTTGCGCGAATGAACATACCACCCATGGATAAAAATCAGATTTTCACCTTATGTTTCTTTTTCAGATTCTTGCCCGAATGTGCCATATATGTTACAAAGCATAGACAATTACTGGAGAGGGAATCTTCTGTTTAAATAAAATACAACCTCCTAAACTTTGGTCATTGAGATACCATCGCAATAAATTGAATCAAAGCTGAAACATTTACAATGGAAATACAGATAACATGCATTCCAATTCTTCAAGAAACGTGCAACAACAACACATTTTCAGGACTTAAATTTATATCCATGTTGTTTTAAGCAGTTTGTGCTGGGAAATATATCTGTTGTTGATTAACCTCATAAAATTATGGAAATAACTTCCCCTAAAAACAGGCAGAGTGTAACATTGTGGAACCAATAACAATAAACATACATCTGGTAGAACAAAGATGGATGAGGTTCTGTTAGAATGACTGATGACTTCATTCTGTTTATGAGCTTTTAAGAAGCGAAGTTGAAAAACAATATTTCCTGATTGTCTTTTAAAACTACATCATTAGGACAGAAGCAGTTGCTAAAGAGAGATGTTTGTCAAGAGAAATGCAATTTATATAAATTCCAGCTGTAAGTGTATTACCTGGGATACATATGGTTGTTTAGTATGTAGATCCAATTTAAAATGCGAACTGAATGAAGAATTTCTGGGTCCATTTGCTTTAAATGCCAATCATTATAAACTTTGAATGTTTTAACATCATACAGTATGCACACTCACATAACATGAGTGATATCTCAATAGGCGTTTCTAAGAAACTAATTTATTTAGGGTGTGTTAATCAAAATGGAGACAATGAACAAATACTCAAACAATAAATTACACTATATTGTGGTTATGAATACCTTTACAACAAGGAATATTAAACAAACTGAGATTTATGATAAGTCTAAGATGTTAAAGCCAAGTCTCTTGTACTGAAAACATGTTCCTGATGCCCAAGCACAATTTTTTTTAATTTGTGTCATATTTACCAGGAAAATTTTATTTTTATTTTCTTATTTTTTAGAAAACCCCTTTAGGATATTTTCTTATTTTTTTTAGTAATTTGGTTTTCTTTGTATGACTATAGACTACTTTGGGGATAATCTTATAAATTTCTTGCAATTTTCAGGATAGTTTTTTGTACTGTACTTAACAAGAAGTCTGGAGATATGAGAGCAAAATAAAGACAATGTTGATGTTCAAGATTCTGGTTCAGGCTTGAGCTATTATTTTTTAAGCTTTGTAAATTTCCTTGTTAATGAAGTGAAGTTAATCAATGCTAGTGATTGAGACCATGAAGCTTGGCTGTTGGCCATTATGCTTGGAACATCTTCCATGATGCTTGGGACTTCTCAAAAGATGGCTTAGAGTTGGTGATTATGCTTGAAAAACGTTGGTTAAAAGGTTATATTAGAGTCTCAAAATTGCTATGTTATTTAGTAAATAATGTAAGTAGTAAGTCCTTTGTCCGAGCCTAAAGAGGCTATAGGGCTGGAGCTTATTTCAAGTTTCAGTAGTGTGAAGAGTATGATTCTCCCCCTGGATGGGACGCTAGTCCATCACAGGTTACTTTCCAGCAATTTTCCAGTACATATCATACAGCTGGGTAGACTGAAGCAATGTGAGTAAAGTGCGTTGCTCAGGTGCACAAGCAACTGGCGTGAGTGAGTCTCGAACCACCAATCCCTTGATTGGGATTCTGAACCTTAACCGCCGTGCCAACTGTATTTAAATGCCTGCTAATTATTAAAAATTACGTGCATCAGCCCCAACGATGAATGATTTAGATTTTTTCCCATGATGCTTGCCTATGGTGCTAGGGAGAACACTGGTTGACCACTTTAAATATTTAGGGAGTCAGTGAGCAAAGACTGCTCAAAGATAAATCAATGTTTAAGTCCAGGCCACATCAACTGAATTTTGCAAACCCTAAATAGGGTGTCTGAACCTTGAGATACTCTTTTTTGGCAAATAGATAATTTACTATTATTATTATTATTATATGATAGTGTTTACTATAAATATCACATAATGTATTCTTTATTCTGTATTTCAATACCCAATAAAGAATGCACTTAAAAAATACATACATAAAATAAACAGATGAAAAGATATAGAAAATAAATGAAAAAAATATTTGTTGCTTTAAATAAAAAAATCAAGATATTATTTTAACCTACATAACAAATGCAGAATGTAATGAAATTCATAATTGGTATTTATTTGCAATGACCAACCACTGTTGTGACTACATATAACCCAGTGCCACTTCAGCCAACAGACTTCTAACCATATGCCATACTCAGTAAGTGGTAAATGAGGCCAGAGGAGATCTATCAGATGTAATGACTTACTACCGACAACTCAAAAGTTATGACTGTCACAATATGGTACAACTCCATACCAGTGGCGGCGCCAGGATTTCCCCGACAGCAAGGCAATGCCCCCGACAAGGGGGGAAAGTTTAATTTTGAGGTGGGCGTGTCCCCGGTTTTCAGTCTAACAAGTAAAAAAAAAAGACCTTATTTGCCGTGTTTTGCGTGCCTCTTTAGCCCATTTTGGTGTTGGGGGCTTCACCTGTCCTTGACATTATGACTTTACCCTACAAAGCCCCAACAAAACCTTAATTTTCTCCCCGACGGGGGAAAAAGGTCCCCCGACAAGGGGGGGGAGGTGTAGCCCCCCTTCCCCCGTAGCGCCGCCACTGCTCCATACTGCTAAACCGCCATTCAATGTTTAAAACTTTCACAGTAATTAATACTCATTCATTTCATTTTTATTTCAGAAATACATCCACATCAATACAAGAAAAATATTAAAAAGGAATATAAGCCTATACAGTATGCAAAACATATTATATACATGTAGAACATATGTAAGTATATACAGATACAGATAAATTGTTACCTAGAGTAATTAATAATCCCATAAAATAATAAATCAATCTGAGTCACAAAAACTAGACAAAATGAAAATTATGTTAACATTTTCCACTTCAAAACATGTTATTTTCTGTAATTTAATTTCACCATTGAGTTTCCTGAATTTACTCTCTGGTAGTTTAAAAAACCTTTTCTTTTCATTATTCAACAAAAGCATACAGACACTCCCACAACTGACCACCTTTAGTGACGGCACCAGGAATTCCCCGAAGGCAGGGCAAAGCTCCCAACAGCTCCCGACAGATAGGCCAGGCCAAGTTTGAGGTGGGCATGTTCCCAATTTTCAATTTGACAAGCAAAAAAATGTTATATGCCGTATTTTGTGTGTCATTTTAGACCGTTTGGTATGTTGGGGGCTCAACTGGACCTACAAAGCCCCAGAGAAAGTCTTAAATTCCCCCCATCCCCATAGCACCACCACTACAACCTTTCACACCACTTTGTTTGATGAAAGATTTTGGTTAGTGTATGATTGAGTTTATCACAAGGACAGTTTTCTGGGAGTTAGCTGTATTTAAGTTTAACTTGCGTCCTCTAATTTATTGTCTTAAAGCTTATACCACAAGAAACAAAAAACTTTGACACAAACAGGCAACGACAAAATTACTAAAAAGTGAACTAAATCAAAGAATATTTTTCTAATTTTGTGTGTTGCTGTTTTAAGAGTTAAATTAAATTATCTAAATTAAATTAAATAATAATAGGGCTACAGCAACGCAATTATTTAATAGTGGCAGATACCCTAATATTCAAACATAGTAGTAATAATAGTAACCTACGATACATAAAACCAATAAATACCAGTGGTTACTAGAATTAGAGGTTTAATAGTAATGCATTTGAGATGTAGAAGGATATCTCTAAATAACAGATCACCCTGAGGAAGTTAGCCATTTTTAGGTTCTATGTTAAAAGTGTTTATACAATGTTTAAGTGATTTAATTGCTTAAGGAATTGTTCATCAGATGGTATACATTATCCCCTAATTGCCTTATCCATAGAACTTTTGTACTCATACTTTCCGTGTGTTGTTGCAAAGAAGCTCAAAGCTATAGAAAAGAGCGGCCATCGAACTGCCGGTGATTAATGTAAAGGCCAATATTTGTCAAGTTGCTCTCAGACAATGCTGCAGTATTTTCTAACTTCTAACCACTGGGAATTTTCAAATTGAAACAAACAAAAGCTTTAGAAGAGAGGACAAACTAGAAAAGGAACAAATCACTGAAGTTCCAATAGTTTGCTTGGTGTTTCATTGTGGTAGTTTACGAGGTCAGGCCACAACTAACACCACAGAGAGTGCATTTCCCTTCTGTTTACACCTTTTCTTTAGCAGCAGTATTTGATGTAAGACCTTTTACAGATGAGGTACATAACCCAAGGGGAATAAATTTCATGTCCTATAGAATAAATTTTGTTAACACGCAGGAAGTGTAACCACAGTCTTGAGTCTAGATAAATCAATTAGTAGGGTAGCACATAGCAGTAACGTAAATCTTACATTTACAATTACAGTATGATTACTGTTATTACTTTTTCCTTTATCTAAAGAAACAATGACTATTGTCAATATACTTTTAATTGGTAAGTTAAAGTAATAACTCTTGTCTGTCCACCAAAAAGAGCTATGTGGATCAATACTACAGGATAACCCCCCCCCCCCCCATTGACAGATGAATTGGGTACACATGAGCTCTTTGTACACACTAGACCAAATGTTTTACAGGGGCAGACGCAGACTTTTGGAAAAGGGGGCCAGAAGGGGTCAGTAGAGAGTTAAAAGTTTTAGGGGGGTCTGGGGCAATGCTCCCCAGGGAAATTTTGGACTTTAGATGTCCGATGTCCGAAAATAGTCTCAGGGGCATGTTAAGGGATCAATTCTTGCTGAATATTTTGTTTTATAGACAATGTTAATAATATTGATATATTTTACTTTCCAAAAAAGGGCTTAAATCAGGTATAGAGGCCTAAATTCAAGATTTTTTCCACCACCAGAGCCTGTAAATGGGCTGATATTTTGGCTATGGATCGCATCTAAAATGTTACAAATTTTTAATTATCAAACAGGTATTCTTCAGTTATCTTGTATTAGTTAAATACAGTAGTAGACAACTTGTGGGAATGGACATGGATACTATAGTAGTAATTGGATTAAAATCTCTGATATTAGCAAGTTCATGCTGAAAGGTTGAATGTTTGTATTCTACATCTAAGTGAAGATAAGTAACAAACTAAACACAGACCAGGTGCTTAAGCCTAAAGCAAGCTTTACTGGCTAAATTCATTATTACTAAATACTATTGTGACATAATTTGGAAGAGATATTCACAGTCTCATTCTAATGCTAGAAACTGGAAAAGCTTCAATACTGCACTATACCTCCCAACTCTCACATACACTGAAATGCATGAGTCTCACATATGTGTACCGATATTGAATGTCTCATGCATACATCAGGCTTTCTCATGACAAAGAATTCTCATGTATGAGATGAATTTAAAGAAAAAATAACCAGTACAAAGCAATGCAATTTAAATGACTTGAAAACACTTGAAAAGAGTCAGAAATACAACAGCACGAATAGCAGATATTGACGCAAAGCATTTAAAATATGGCAAATAACCCTTCTTTGTTTGCCAAGTTGGGTAAAAATGTCTCATGTATTGATGTAAAAAAATTTGGCAGGAATACTGTACGTTAGCATTATCAGTGGCATATCTAGGGTGCATAGCACCATCTTGGGAGTAGAAAACAAAATTAGCATATAAATATGAAGACTGGGCCATCGAGCACTCTCTTTCGGAGGAAATGAGCACTGCCATGAGCACACCCCTTCAAAAAAGATGCATGTCCACCGCACCACCATAAAAAGCCATAAACTAAGAGAAATTCCTCTTTTTTTGCTTGTGAAATTCTGATAGGAGCTGAGCACACATTTCCCAAATTTCTCGAATACGTCCCTGATGATACAAGAGAATTGGCGACACTGTCACTTCTAATGTGGTTTTATAATGGAATGTATATAGACAAAGATCAGACCAAGATGTACAGAAATCAGGATATTTACATTTTCATCATGCATAGAATGGGAAAATTTAGACTAAACATTACTCATGCCGGTTAATGCAAATACCTCTTTAAATACTAATTAAAAATGTTGTACCTGACACGTAATCTGTGTGATTCTTGTTCAATCAGTAATTAAGAAGATCTTTTAAATTATATGTTAATCAAAATTATCACAAAAGAAATGTTACACATCCAACAATACAATTCTAAAACAAAAGTTATAATTAAAATTGGCATTTTTCACTAATATAGATAGTGATATTGAAACACTGATATTTAATTGGGGTTTCTTTGCATAACAAATAGTTTTTAAAGTAATTGCTAAGAAATATACAGTTCTGTAATGTAAACAAGTTTTCAGTGTAAATGGTATTCTGGGAATTAACTTACTCAACACATTTTTGTGGTTGTGCGCTTGCTTTCTTAGCAGGAGACGAAACAAACTGGAAATTTAATCCTAATTCTACAGTATAAAATTATACACAATAAATACAAAATATAGATTTCTATTTTGTATTACAGTATAATAATTCTAACAAATAAAACATAAAAAATAAATGTTCTCTTTTGATAATAAAGGAAAGAGGTTGATGAACACATAGTGGTCCCTCTTTCCTTATCATTATCTGAGACACCATCTTTATTTATTGCTGGTTTAGGATTTATACTACTGTAACTGATTTTGGAAAAATGCAGACTAGACTTTACTAATGCAGGCCTTGCAGAATTTTGAAATATTTGGCTGCCCTTCTGGTAACCAAGGTCTAAAATATGGTTGCCCTCACAGTTTTTTAGTTGTTCCCAATTTATACCAAAAAAAAAATTAACTTTTTTTGCTGGTGCCATGGTGAATTGACAATCGGTTAGCATGAGCCAAGACCTGGTTGCCCATTGGGACACCTCCTAATAATTTTTGGTTGCCCGATGTAAATTTTTGGTTGCCTTGGGCTGTCGGGAAACCAATTCTGTGAGCCTTAATGATATTTTATGTAATGATATTTTATAAAGCCTGAAGCAGCATATTTATTATAACAGAAGCATAAAGGAATGTTCTTTTTAATTAGCAACACACAGTTTAGATGTCATATTTAATCATTTTTCTTTCATTTTTCATGTAATAACATCACATTTAATGCAGTTCTTCTTTCTTTTCCTTTAATCTTATTAATCAGTAGACAAATTTTGTTGCACTTTTTAAAAAAAGTTTAGAAATATACATATAAATAAACATACATTATTAAACAGTATTCTGAGCAGAATCAAACTTCAAATTCAACATAGGCATATCTGCTAATTTAAAAGTCAAGATAATACAAATTGTAACTTACCGGAGAATACTGAAACATTAAGTGGTTACATCTTTCTTTGTTTTCTTTGCTGCGTTATTAAATAGGCATACCATTTGTATTCTGTCCAAGTGTAATTCTTAGGGTCTACAATTCAAAATCAAATACTAAATTTATTAAGTCAAAAAGTTAACAACAGGAGTACAGAAAAGAGATCTTACACAATTTTTCACAAATGTACACTCAGAACCTGAAACTGTGGGCAATGCTCAAACATTAAAAGAATGTACTAAAACTATATTGGAACCTCATTTAGGGTTATCTCCATGAGTTCTAAAATCAGGAATATCCCCATTTTACAGTGTGTCCCCTATTTGAAGGTGTGAATTAAACCAAATGTACCCGTTTGGCTGCAAAAACATGCACACACACACACGCTAACAGAGCTCATTGCAATACCCTCTGCCCTGCATGGAGTGAGGGTAATTATAGAGAATACAGTATGATTTTGTTAAACCTGGTATAAGCCTACTAAATTAAACTAGGAATCATAGACAGTGTATATGACATACCCTAGTATAAGCCCAGTCATTTCAGGGTGGGCTTATACCAAGATTTTTAAAGTACTATATGTATAATAAATCGGTTTTTATGTATAAACTATAGAACGCCGTTTACGCAACAATTGCTTCGAATGAAAACCTGCTTCGATCGTCGAATGAGAACCTGCTTCGAACGACGA
>JAOTQE010113654.1:0-12001 GCA_025631205.1 Nesometra sesokonis
GGGTAAATAATTTTAAAATAACCTAATTTCTAGTGTCATCGTCATAACTTATGTATTTCTTCAAGATAAGCAAGTTACTTTCAAAATCTAATTTTTGTCATTTTTCAAGTGACAATACATCTTTAACAATGAGATAGTTTACAAATGGAAGTTTTAAGAACACGGGTAAATTAATGCCCCAACACATTTATTTGCGCTAATGTGTTCCCTTTTTGTTTAAACTTCTTTTTCGTAAAATAGGAGGAGGAAGTATAAAAACAAAGATTTACCAACGAAACCTCATTGTAGGCCTATGATGGACTAAAATTTATGATTAAGGGACCATTCAAAAACACATTACAGCAGACTATAATCTATTATTATTAAGTCTACTGCAGTTACTGTAGTGATCTATTGCTATTAAGTCTACGGTAGTTACTGTAGTAATTCAGTGTTTGTTTTGTTTTGTTTTGTGACTACATTGACTCACAATGTCTCTTTCTACATGTTGTTTTAAGTTACTAAACGAATACTATTGTAATTGAATTACTGCAGTAACTGTAGGAAAATATCTTGGAACGGTTCCCAGGTCCTTCGTATAATTACATCATTGGGAAATATTTTTATAAAATAATTGGCTGAGTAATGTTTGTAAAATAGGTTTGTGAATGAGAAGTTCGACAGCATGGGCAAAGCTCCCTATAAGAACGATTGGTATTGTTAAGTTAAACAAACAAATTCAATTTCAATTGCTTCGGAAACCATCAGTTGAACATAAGTGGAGTGTGGTCAGGAAACTTGTGAGGATGTACGAGCACAATTATTATACTCTAAAGCCAACTTCTAACCCATTGTGTTTGGTAAAATCATTGAAAAAATCCAATCACTTCCTATATATCGTGCCATACTTACTTGTTATAACTATTATGAATAGTATTGCTTCTACTATTTATATTGACTGGATGAGTCATCTGTGTATTGTGATGTTGTAAAATAATATTTAATTTGATAAAATCTTTGATAAACCTGAAATGATAATAATATCACATGATATATTTTTTAAATTTTTTTTTGTAAAATCTAAGCATACAGTTGAATCAGGGAGGTATAAACTCCCTGGTTGAATGTTGCTTTCCCTACTGCGCACTAAACCAATTCCACGGAAACCCTTTATTTTAGGCCAATTATTAATTAAAAATATTCCTATACGCTAAAAAATCTAGTAGGATCACATTTGATCACAATAGTTCAATGTAATTTTAGCTTCATAAAAATCACAAGCACACATACACCCTCACCCCATCACACAAACACACACAGACAAGTATTTTTGCCGCCAATACAATCTCAAACAGCGGATGGAATAACTTTTCAAAAGTCATATTTAACAGAAAAAATAACATACATTCACTATTGTATAGACACTCACGGTATAATAGAGGATTTGTATAAGTTTAGTTCAGTTTAACATCTGTTTATGGTCAGCGTTCGTTTTCAAACCAATTCACACCCAACTAAAATTATCATATTTCATGATAGAAGATGAGCGCAGCTGGGTGTAATATCTATATCATAATTTATTCATGGTTCTGGATGCATACCATTATAACAACTCTGTTCGTACTGAAATTACATTTGTATACATTGTGTGTACTGTTGATGGTGTTATGATATTTCATAATCACAACAGACAAAAGCGGCCCCAATTGAGAATTATATCAATTCTGCAAATAATAATACTTATATAATTTTATATATATAAGGTAAATTATTGTGTGGGTACAATATTTATTGTTGGAGGTCGATGAACAATGAAAATTCCTGTTATTTTACCTGTAAAATGTAATTACAGAGGTAATTAACTATTAGTATAAAATATGTACATATTACTCCAGGATTTTCATGAATAGACTAGATGTTAATAATTTAACTGTTCCCTGTTTAGTACCATAATTTGAATTTGCCCATATGACTAAAATGTTTTTAGTGTTATTTTAGTGATTTGATTTTAGAAAACCCAAAAGCAATGACAATAACAGCTTATTTATTAATAAAAATACTCTCATATAATATAATGTACTGTACCGAATGACATTATGTTTAGTTATGTCCACCGTGTTAATAGACATTTAGGTATGGCCAAGCTACATTGACAAATAACTCTCTGAAGCAATTTTGCCTAATCGAGGCTTAGGGGAGTTGTTTTATTTGGTTATGGAAAAAATGAGGGTATAACCGGGCTCAATTCCATAAAATAGAGATTTTAAGGCAATGAAATACACCGCGGAGCTCTAATCTTACACTACCAGGCTTTACCTAGCTACAAATTGCATATCCATGAAAATGGAGTAAATTCTTAAAGCTGACACCACACAGGATCCGAAAAGAAAGTTAGAAAAAAAATAAAAGTAGGTGGCTCTATTCTTTACTATTGACCAAGTCTTCTCGGGTAAGGACTATAAACCGTAGGTCCAGTGTATATATACGGCTCGTGTGCACTATAAATAACCCAGTACATCTTTTGAGACGAGTAGGATGTTACCCCGGTGTACTGGTCCATACATCCCCTGTCGTGGACAGATGAATGAGCGCCAGTATCGGGCAGCAGGACATGATGTGACCCTTAGGGGCGTAGAAAATTATATGAAGGTGTTTTGTACTTGGATCACGAAATCAGATCTTATGTGAAACTACAGGCTGCAGGGTATAATCACTTTCTAAATGTTGCCATTTTTACAGGTTCAAAACCAAAGAAAGGTGGAAAACCACAACCAAGACCAACCTACTCAACTGGAAACCCAATGACATGTAATAAAGCCTTCAGTGCAATTGGATATATACGAGGAGAAATATTCGCATTTAAGGTGAGAGTTTCGATCTTCGACGTTTGTAGTATGTAAATGAGGAAATGAATATACCTCCTCCACCTCTAATGTCGTCAAGGAATCCACGATACATCTAATTCGCGAGAAACAATGGTTCCACTAAATTTTCCTCGTGCGCAGGTATCACTCACTCGTATACGCCTTCGCCTCCTTATATTGTTTGTATACTAAACCCTACAGTTTTCCTCCTTACAAGGGCTGTTGGGGCGGAGGGCACAGGCGGCGCACCTCTTCCCCTGTTATTGGGAAAACGCAGTTCCCCCTTATATTAGGGGTGCCCGGTCTAAATTTGACTCTAATAATACATGATAGACATACATATGGGTCATACGAAACAACGAAATACCCTATTTTTTTGCCCAAAACCGGGAACCACAGCAACCGGGTCTGAGAAAGTGCGCTTGATCTTGGATCCGCCCCTGCATTATATGCAATGCCTTATGCAAAACAAAGAATGACTTCTCGTTGAAAGTCGAGACATTCTTGATGCGTTACTCTTGCTTCAAGGTATGGGATCACCCAGTTGAATGTTCAATCAGGTTCAATGTTCAACGCAAGTTTTGAAAATTGCAAAGCTATACACCTTCAATATTATACACCTTAATTCTTTTCTTACCTTACGGTATGTAATGATAGCTTATGGTCGTAATGAAAATTATATGTAAACGTGTTTTGTCTGTATTATTTTAATGCTATTCTTCATTTAGCTTATTACCACTTATTTTAATTTATTAGGAGGACAAATATTGGCGTTTACGCAAACCAAATGAGCTGATTTCAAGCGACGAAGGTGATATTAGCCGAGAGTTCTGGCGTTACCTTCCAAAGCGTGTGGATGCTGTATACGAGAGGTACCATGATAGTATGATCATATTTCTAAAGGGAGGAAAATACTGGGAATATTATGGCCTAACTAAACATTCAGGACCAAACAAGCTAGCTAAACTAGGACTACCAGTCCACATAAACGCCGCCGTGTCTTGGGGTTTCTATGGAAAGACGTACTTTTTCAAGGGCTCCAAAGTGTGGCGTTTTGATGAAGTCGAGAAGCGAGTGGATCCAGGTTTCCCCGCACCAATTAAAGAAGTTTTCAAAGGAGTACCAGATAACCTTGATGCTGCTTTTCAATATAATGATGGTAAGTTAGTTTTATTATTAATATTGATCGTCACTGTTTGATTATAATATATAATGACAACTACTGAATTTTTAGAGGTTGATGGATGTGACTGTTTGATGATATTCATACAGTTGAACTTTAATGTTCGGATACCTCTCGTAAGCGGAAACCTCCCATAACAGACAATAATTAAAATACCCGTTCGTTCTTCCTCTCTAATCAGTGAATGTGGTACCTCTCGTAAGTGAACGCGGACACTTCTTGTCTTAAAATTTATATTTTTTAAAGGTATTGTACCTCCCATAAGGGGACATCTCGAAAAAAGTAGTGATTTTTCTACAACAAATACAAATTTCTGTAGATAAAACGGTCCTTATACTGTAATGACTGAGAATCATATACTGAACCAATCTTACCAAATGATAAACAACGTTTGTGGAAGATAGAATGTAGGTTCTATAAATTTGAAAGGTCATTTGTATTGAGAAGGGCGTGAAATGTTGAAAAAGCACGTATACGTACTTGCACAGAGTTTGGCCCTCTATTGGCCACACCCTATTGGCAAACCTGAACACACAAACTAACACAACTGAAAACATGACCTCGCCAACTTTGTTGACGGAGGCAATGATAATGCTGCAGTAATAACCATAATTATTCAGGACAGAAACAAAACAGGGACATAAGACGATACAAAGACGAAGCAAATCAAATGAAAAGAAAAAAAAACAAACCTGGGTCTGTCGGTCTGGAAATTCATTTTAGTAAACATCTGATACTGTATTCTACATAACTTCCTTTAGTTAAATTTCCGGATAACTAATTTGTAGGTACTTCTTATGATTTTTTTGATAATTGTATGTGTTCTTATAATTTGTGGGATAATTTTAGTATATATTCAAATAATCTTCAAAATAAAAAAATAGAAATAACCAAATAAAAGCAAGACATATCGCTACCATGATTTTCGAGATTGTGGGTCGGTCGGACGTGTGCGGCTATCTTCTGATTCTACAAATAGCTTCAGTAACTGCTACTGCTGATTTGGTACTGCTCCTTTTTATCTCACTGCTACAACTACTGTTGCTGCTATTACTACTGCTGCTGCTACTACTACCTCTATTCCAATGCAACTGCTGCCACTTTAAAAAAAGCAAAATAATAGAAATATTTTTTATATAAATATAACTTGCCAATTTTTATCTTTATTTTTAGCCACACACTACATTTACAAAAGCTTACGGCCTCATATTAACAGATATGTTTCGGTGGAACTACCACCATCATCAGTGAACAAATCTTAGATAGCTAGAATTCTATTTATACCAGTGGCTGAATACTAAGTATTGATGCCTACTTGTTCATAACCACGATAATTAAATTTAAGTCAACGGTTTAAATGCTAGCCATCTAAGGTTTGTTCACTGATGATGTGGTTGTTTTACCGAAACATTTCTGTTAATATGGGACCGTAAGACCATCTTTTGTAAATAAATGTAGTTTGTGGCTACAAAATAAAGATAAATATTTTTTTTATTCCAATTTATTTTTTTTTCTGTCTAAACGTTCGTTTGATAAATATAATTGTTCTGTATTCTTTATTTCAGGTTACACATACTTCATCAAAGGTAGACAATACTACAGATATAGTAATAAGCGAGAAGCGGTAGATAATGGATATCCTCGTATTTTTGGCGTAGACTTTTTTGCGTGTCGTACAGAGCAATATTCAGAAAATGGAACTATATACAATGCCGATGGAACAGAGTATGTAGTTAACACAACCGACATTAATCCCGACAACGGAGCCAATTCACCCACTATACTACCAACACTTCTATTCACAATCATATTATCTAGTATCTTTTTATTCTGGTAGAAGATGTCGCTTATGTGGTGGAGTATCAAACCAAAAAAGTAATGTATGCGTCTGCGAAGGGAGATGGACGACCGTTTAAAATGAATCGATGAAAAGGCTAGAGAATATAAATATATTCGCAGACCATAATTTCACAAATTACATTTGGATTACTGATATAAAATGGCATCATCTTAACGTAATTAGGTGTTAAGATATAGTACATTAGTTTTATGAAAATAAGTTCTGGTAAGATCAATAGCTCAGATGAAGTTGCTGTTATTCTTGAATTTTGTGTAAACTACATAGGTTTATTATTTACGGCTAGATGGTTAACTTCCACATAATACATATCCCAAAAGTACAGTTCCTTGTAAGCACCTACTTCCGGAATCCAACCAATCAAATCGAGTTAGGTTCTAACGCTGTCGCTATGTCGAACGCACGGGCTATCTTTCATAGAAGTTTCAAATTTGTCAATAAATGAAAGTAAATTTAATCAAAATCTAAAGACATTGACAAGATAAAATATGTGTAAATAATTTATTTAACAAAAGAGTGTTAAAAATACATTGTAAAAGAGTTATTATTTAACTTGCATGTTTTTGACGTAGCCTGACAAAATCAAAATAGTAGGCTCCTACATGGGACTGTCATTCTACAGTGTTAAGTTTACCATCTAGCCGTAAATAATACATCTATTGTGAACTACCACTCAATCTTTCAAAAAAAGTTACGTTAGGAAGTTTTCGCAACTTTACGGAATACGATACGATGATAGAAACGGATACCACACATTTTCGTCTTTGTAAGTTGATAAATCTGTTCAAAATATGTATTCAATGTTTTGCTTACGAACAGTTGATGATTGGTTTCTTCTGTTGTGTTGGTGAATAATACATTTTGGAGAAATCTAACATAAGATATTATAACATAATAGAGAGCTTTTGCAATACGATAAACGGAAACGGTTACCTCACATGTTTTTTTAAGTTGATAAATGTGTTCAAAATATATGCAATGTTCTACACGCGAATGGTTGGTGATCGTCGTATACTACTAATCAACTGTGACAGATAACTGTTTTCAACCTAAACGCTAAAAAAAATATACAACTTATCCGTTTTATTGTTTTTTGTAAAGTTGCGAAAACTCGTTATTAATCAGTTAATCAGACGGGTGTTTATAGAACGCCCCCATCTCTGCTCCAATGGTACATTTGTTGAGATTGTCTTTTAATACGCCATTTCACGTTTCAACTGCGCATGTGCTTTACCAATGTCAAGTAGTAAAACGACGAGCGACTCTTATTGAAAAGGAATATGATTGCCACGCGTCGTTTTATCACTTGACCTTAATCTGCACATGCGCAGTTGAAACCGTGAAATGGCTTATATGATTGCCGCGCGTCGTTTTATCACTCGACCTTAATCTGCACATGCGCAGTTTATATCGTGAAATGGGTTATTACAATCTCTCAGGATTCGGTATCTTTGTGAAAATAGTATAACAAACTCAATATTAAATTTTAAATATGATTGTGTAATTGTAATACTGGATGCTATTAATGGTTGGTATTTTTTTTTTGTTTTCGATTTAACAATTACTATTTGTTAAGTCATAAACCTGAATAAAAATGCATTATTATTGTTAAGTATGGTGTTTTATAAAAGGCGATATTACAATGGTTTCTATGCCATTGCCCTGCCACGCATTTTACATTATTTTACACAATTTATAGTAATTTATTAATTATTTATTTTTAAGATAATCAAGTAAAATGTAGAATGGTAAGGGCGGGACCCTTGCTTGAAAATAGCAGAGGTAGAAATACATATGAATAATTATATAGTGTTATAGTGAAATATAAATTATTTAATTATTAAGAATGAAGAAATTCCACATTACATTTATTTTGTTTATTATATTTTAAAATTTGATGTAAACTTATTTTTATTATTGATAATTTAGGCTATTGTTATCGTTTATGGTTTTTATTACTTTTTTATATTATTAGGCCTACTATCGCCATTATTATTAAACTGCTGCATCGGAGATCCAATATCTAATTATTATAATATACTACTATTTTAGGTTACACGAAAACAACACACCCCTGCTAGCAATAGGCTTGTACCTTAATACGTTAATTTGCCAAGGTTGGTCCAACGTTGGCAAAAGGTCAATGACTTTTTGCCAACGTTGAACCAACGTCTATAGCTGGGATAAATTCATGATTTTTGTAATACAGTCGATGGGTGGAATATGAGTCTTTGATGGCTGGCAAATATTTTACTATACATACATAAGTTGCTAGATTTTCTGTAATTTATGATTGTTTTACTTATGTTTCTACCAGACAGACATTATAGTGTTAATAACGTGCTAATGCCTCAATTTGCTTAATGTACCAGGTGATACGCCATTTGTTGTAATATAATTTGATATTCAGTGTATATATTATAATTTTGTACAATTTGTACTGTTACAGCCATTTTGAGAAACATCTCTGAAATAAAATATGTAATCTTAATAAATGTTAAATCAACTTTATAGAATATACAGTTTGGTAGGTCTACTAAAAAATGTATGCCTCATTATTTTGTGTGGGCTAATGTCGATTAACACGAGAATGTCTGGGTTAATTAGTTAGGAAAATAATGATGAAAATGAAGGCTCTTTACTAAAACACCCTATGGAGAAAAAAATATTAAAATGAACAACTACATACCTATGGCACGAGAATGACACAGTTAGCCTACGTTATTATTGCCTTTCTCTGAAGTACAAATGATAAAATTCTATAATCTTAATCTGTAAACTTCAATAGAAATACATATGAAATACTGTAAAATATGAATGTAACCTATTATGTGTGATAGAATATTACAATGGGGATGTCTTTACAGGCATATGCTGTTGTTCAGTTAAGACAACGACTGAAATACAGTAATGTACATTTGTTGACTTTACTAAGAGGAAGATTTCTCTAACATTCATTAGAGGAATTTTCGAGGAGTTTGTAGAATAGGCCTCTTAGATTAAGAAGATAACATGCATGTGATTTCTCCAGGTGATACATACCGGTACTGAAGGGCCAGGAATGGGATATATAAATTAGTATGAAATTGAAAAGGGAAACCCGAATTTGTGCCTTTTCTAGAATGAAGGCTGAATGACCTAAAGTAATTATGCCACAGTCATTGTTATTAGTCTCTTTCTGAAATGCATAATCTCTAATTGTACAAAGCTATAACCTATGCATTATGGCACATACTGCCATCTAATCCACGTCAGCTTCACATTATCCAATATAGCACCTTATCTTTGATTTTAATTCGTTATTATAATGAAATTATAAATAATTGTTGAATATGTACAGGTATCAGTGTATAACATGGCCCCATCAAATGATGCCATGTTATACATTATGTTTAAAGTGTTAGATAAGCAAACAAAAGATGATTGAAGAATAAATACATTTTTTAGATATGAATTCACACCTTTGTATTGGATTTTGTTTTAAGCCTCTTCCACACAGAGATGTAAAACGGCAATATTGCGGCAGCAGGCTTTAGTATGCAAACTATAACTATTATATAAAGCCGCCACATTACCCATATTTGTTAGAACACCTCAGACCATAAATATTGGTGTATCATCTGCATGGGTTTATGACGGATCTGTGTGAACGGATACATTGAACAAACGTTATGGATTAACGAACGCTATTAGATTAACTAATTTATCCTGGCTTATGAGATCGCATTTTTAATGTATAAAACGGTCTAGTCAAGCTTCTAACGTTGATTTATGTAGGTTAAATATAATTACCAACACCAATCTTGTTTTATCACAATCACACATTTACCTTTATTGAAATGGAAACACTGTCATCCATTATAATAATAGCCAGGTTACATAGTTGTTATTTAAAGACATTGGAACCATTCCAACATTTTATTACATAATTTATGAAAGCTGATAAAATTTACATTTAGATACTAAAGTCATAAAAAGGATCCCTGTGGTCGGAAGTCATAAAATTACGGCGATTTTTAAATCCAAAATGGCCGCCGTACATGAAAATTAGTAGATAAAGCAATAACTATATTAAATTAGTTTGCTGTTTTAAAGTTTAAAAGTTCTCCCATCAAGCAAAATACATTTGTAACCACGCTATACAACTTCAGTGATACTATGTACCATGAGCACAACATTTTATTTGCGCATAGTAAAAAGATAAAATACGCTTGTTGCAGTGAAAAGATCTTGTTTCCGATAAAAAATATCCAATCAAATCAATTTATAAAAAGGAACTGCGCAAACTCAATGCAGACCACAATGCATTGCGATTCCACTAACTTCCGGTGATTTTTTTTGCGATTTCTCTTTCGCTCACGTGGAACCCTGATGACACCGCGGTGAAATCTTCGCATAAATAAGATCAAGGTTGATTCCTTGTCAAAGGTAAAAAAAATATATCGCATTTAGGTCAATTACGGATAATTATCGGAATTGATAATTTTATTACGTCAGAATAGGTTAAACCCCCGATTCTGCAGCACTTTTATCGGACAATTTTTATCGCGATAACTTCTATAGGATATTTTTTTTTATGCAGAAACACGGCCTAAGAAATCTTACGAGAATCTTTATACGCGCGACTACAGTTTGGGTCTCTTCAGGGGCGTCCACACACGCGAAAAAAAAAATCGAAATGAAAAAATCGAATTTTGCTAAGGATCGCGATTTAAAAAATCGATAAGAACTGCGAATCAGATCGGGATCGTGACCGCAAGAGTTCTTTTTTTGTTCACATACACAAAAAATCGTTTTACCGATCGCGATTCAAAAATCGACTTTCAAACTCTGTGAACGCCTCTTCTTTATGTCACTGAGGCAATTATGTATTCAGAAAACAATCAGTATTTATGAGATTTCCGGTGAAAAGAAGTCAAAATTGACCTTTGCTGAATAGTATGATGTCACCATGTAAAACTATTGATAAATCTAGAACCAACCATTTGTTTTTCCTTTGTCCAAACGTATTATTACGAAAGGCGACCGGACATAATAATTTTTAAAAAATGGTGGTTGATAATGGTATTTATTCATTAGGAAAAACATCCTGCAAATGTATTATTAACAGAAAAGTTAGTATTAGGACAACACACCTAGATTACAATTAGACTGGTAAATTATGGTAATACAGCAGAAAAAAAATGAATTTATATTTATTGATCAACCGAATCTGCTGGCATACGCTCGGTTGTCCGATTCAGGCGAGGGACATAAGTCAGTCGATCTGTCTGTCGGTCAGTTTAATTTCATAATTTGATAGATGTATGAATCTACCGACGTGTTTTTTGTATGAATGCTAACGCTGCTCGGTAGTCGGTTATTCTGTTAGGCAAACAGTCGGCTATAATTTATGTCATTGGCTTTTCGTTCCTATTGAGCAAATCAGAAACTTGGAATCGTTTTTATAGTAACGTATGTTTGTACAGACGACGGTGCATGTTACGCTGACGTTGCAATAGTTTGTAAACAGGCAAACTTGACTTTCCAAACGGCTTATTATAATTACGTCCAAATGAGAAACTTGGAAGCAGTTGGCGGTGGTTCGAGACTCACTCTGGTGACTGTTGGTGTTCCTAGACAAGACACTTTATCCACGTTGCCTCTCTTCACCCAGGAGTATAAGTGGGTACCTGGGAGGTACAAATACCATATGCGCTGATTACGGCTGCAACATTATGGAATGGATTGTATTCCATAGATGTTTGTCCCAATGACTGGGGGTAATAATTGTGAAGCGCTTAGAGGCCTTGGCAATAAGCGCTATATAAATGTCACAAATAAATGTCACATATTATTGTTGTTGTTGTTATTGTTGTTGCTATTGTTGTTTTTATTATTATTGTTGTTGTTATTATTGTTGTTGTTATTAATGTTGTTGTTATTGTTGTTGTTATTGTTATTATTGTTGTTGTTATTGTTATTATTGTTGTTGTTATTGTTGTTATTATTGTTATTATTGTTGTTGTTATTGTTGTTGTTATTATTGTTGTTGTTGTTATTGTTGTTATTATTGTTGTTGTTATTAATGTTGTTGTTATTGTTGTTGTTATTGTTATTATTGTTGTTGTTATTGTT
>JAOTQE010113665.1:4552-18119 GCA_025631205.1 Nesometra sesokonis
GTACAACCTTCTGTCTCCCTTTACCACCCACAACCTCCCTAAACCACCTTATACCTACCAACACCAATCGCCTTCATTTCACTAACTAGTGGTACAGCCTTCTGCCTCCCTTTACCACCCACAACCTCCCTAAACCACCTTATACCTACCAACACCAATCGCCTTCATTTCACTAACTAGTGGTACAGCCTTCTGTCTCCCTTTACCACCCATCCTTAGCAATCTCTCTAAGACTGTATTGAAAGTTAGAAGGTTTGGCCTTACACCTTCAAGTTGCATCTGTTTCAACAATTGCTTAAAAAAAGAAGAAACATAAAATGATTAATTTAATTCAATTTCAATCTCAATTTTTATATGCTATACTGTAGACAACATCAAGGGCAATAATCCGGCGAATAAAAAATATAACAGTATATACATATACAAAAATATTATACAAAATTGAATTAACATATTTTATTTACATTATGCCTACAAGTTATATATCAGAGGAGAGTGTACAAAGGAGGTTAATATTTAAATTATAAGCAAGTAAAATAGAGTTGGGAGGCAAGAATGGATTAGAATTGAATTGTTTTAACATTTTAACTACTGTATACACTGTAAATATGTTTTGTTTAGAAGAGGTTACAATGTGGAGGTGTTTCACGAATGAATAAAAAGTACTATTGAAAGTAAATTGATTACAGATAATATTTTCTTGGAACCCATAGACATAAAATTAATGATAAAATTAATTAATTAATGTTCACATCAACATACAGACAACACTCCAAAAACCACTTCTCAGACTATCCATTTCACTTGGGTTATGGACCAGTTTAGAGAAAGAGTTAAGCCTCTTTTCCTGTCGATCATTAAGTTGTGGTGAGTTGCGTTGAGTTGAAAATTGTTAAAGTTGAACCTATCTCAACTTCAACGATTTTCAACTCAACGCAACTTGTCGCAACTTAACGATCGACAGGAAAACAGGCTTAAGGTTTATGTTATGTTCATGATTGTTAGATGCCATAAATGTTTGGAATAAGAGAGTACATACTAAATTTATGTAACTTACTTCCATAATTTGCCACTTTTGATTGTGGTCATACCTAATGAATGACGCGGCATGTAGTAGACTTGTGTAAGCATGTACGTCTGTTTTAATTTCCTTTTCTTGCATCTCGTTGTAGAGATGAAAAGCCTTGCCAAATGCATGGTGCTGCAAAAATAATGTGTCTATTGTTTATACATTACATACAAAATCAAAGTATCATTTATTCATCCTTGAAAAAGAAATTTCATTAGCTCAGTGTTGAGTGTACACATTTAAAATACTTAATTATTAACAATTAAAATATATACCCAATACTACTACTATAATTAAATCCCCAACAATTAAAATCTAGGAGACAATACATGAAATATGAGTAAATAAGATAAATTAAAATGTTACACCACCATAAATTCACTACACTACAATATTTTAAAATTTAATTTAATTTTAATTAAATTATAAAACAGTGAAGCCGGAGAAAAACTAATAACATTGCAATTGTTTAGCCAAATACTACATAGTGTTGTGGAAATGTGCATGAATCTAATATTTAGTAACTAATGCCGATTACCCCACTCACAAATTCTAGTGTTTCACAGGACTTAATTTTTGTTTTTGTTTTGACTAGTCCACTAGCCAAGATGACTTTACATTTCACTAGCCCACAAGAAATTCAAATAGCCCATGTCTGTGGCAACTTAATGTGTAAAAGTGACTACTTGACGCTTGTATTCACTAGCCAACTGGGCTAGTAAAAATGAAAATTCAATAGCCCGGTGCAGCTTTCACTAGCCATTGTGTGCTGTGCTAGTAAACATCGAGCCCTGATTCCACCACTTGTGCTTCACAATAAGGGCTTGCTTAAAACACATGAGAAATTGGAGGATATATTTTAGGAATTTCCAATTATCAGAAGCAACCATCTAATCTGATCAATTCAAAAAATGCAACTGGACAAACTCAATGTAGACCACAATGCCTTGCTCCTTCCTAGTTGGATCACATGCTTCCAGTTAATTCCTGTTGATTACCCCTCATCATGAGGCACTGTGATAAATTTATCACAATAACAATATCAAAGTTGACCCTGGGTTGTTTGGTTAAATTAAAAAAATCGTATTTAGGTCATTTGTGAGAGAATTATCACATTAGAATCGTATAATTATCAGATAAGTTTTTCCATTACCTTGCTTCTGTAGAAATTTTATCAGATAGTTTTTATCGGAAACATTTTTTGGATAATTAAAAGACATTGGTAAATTTAAAATAAAGTTAGATTTGAAAGTGCAAATAAACACATTTTTACCTTGACCATTCCCTTAATCATGGTGTTGTAACTTTGAGCATCTTTCTCCATGCTTTCAAACAGCTGTTCAGCTGGATTACCATCTCTATAAAAACATCAAAAGTAAGAAATCCAAGTCATATTTATTTTTTGTACCAGATTGTTGTGTTTTTCATTAATTGATAATCTGTAAGTCAAACTTTTTTCCAATGTCACTTTGGATTTGATTAGCCAAGCCTGACTGAGGTAAAACATGTGCAATGTAAATGTACACTCTGTACCGAACTAGAAGAAAAATGATATAAAGGGATTGTTCAATGGTGGATCGGTTTTGGGAGAGTATACAGCAGCTACTGTATATAGCAATGTACATCTACAGTACACCCTTGATTATACATACTGTAAGTGGCCAGATGGGATGTAAATCCGAGGGTTTGTAAAATTGAGTTGTCTTTTTATAAAGTTTGCCGCACATTACTAATACTAATTTCCTCATTTCTACTACCTATTTCTTAGACCTAGAGGATTTTAAGTATACAAAATCTATATTTGGTAATTTAAACACATTTTGAATACCGTGTAGTTAAATTTAGGAGTATGTAAACTTTAGGTTTCATGAAAATTGAGGTATGTAAAATTGAGGTATGTAAAATTGAGGTATGTAAAATTGAGGTATGTAAAATTGAGGAATGTAAAATTGAGGAATGTAAAATTGAGGAATGTAAAATTGAGGTATCTAAAATTGAGGTATGTAAAATTGAGGTATGTAAAATTGAGGTTCCACTGTATATACTGTTATTTGTAATTTGTATACTGTTTTTTTTTTAAATTAACCTTATGCATTCCTAATTGTAATTCATCTTTGTATAAAGGAAAGCATATTTTAAACATTTTTATTAACTTCTGCCTATTTTTGCTTAGCATTTTTCAATTCCAACAATGCTATTAACATTTTTTCTTGCAAATGTATTATGTACTTTTCATGTATATAGGCTACATTGCATTCTGTTGATTTTGGAATAGAAAAAAATGAAAGGAATCAGTTAAAATAAACTGTAAGCTGAAAAATGTATGTTTCTTTCTTACTTCCATTTTGAGTTTTCTTTATTTTCAATTTCTCCAGAAATTTCTTCTTCCTCTACTGCTTCTTCTTGTAAATCTTCCTGTATTTACAAGAAAATGGTTCATTGATAATAATACTAAATAATTTTAAAAACATTACCACTGCATTACCATTTCATACAATACAATAATACAATACATAAAGTTAAAATTTTCTTTTAAATTCGACACTGTTTACAGTGAATATTCTCAAATATCACAACAACAACTGCACATCTGAATCCCATTATTATGTAATTGTTATTATATATGAATACAATCAAATCAAATCTTTATTTTCAAGACAGCAATTGATGATGAAATGTTCCAAGGGGATGATGATCAGGGCCTTTTGCCAGGGCCTGTCCACCAATGGCAAAGTTTAAGCATACAGTACAAAAGGTTTAAGCATACAGTACAATAATTTTAAAAAAATCAAATTAAAAACAAAGTTCATATTGATTAATACAATTGGTAGATGAATCAAAGTCAATAGATGCAGGAATACATGTCTAAATATATACATCAAACATATTATATTTTTGGTTTAATTTTAATTGTAAAAAGGCTTATAACCTCAAAACTTATATTTTTTTCAAAAAAATTAAACCTTCCTAAGTTTGATTATATTGTTTTAATTCATGTAGTATTATTACATAAACATTATTAATATTATAAACATTTAAAAAAATGCAAAATAGGAACAGAGTGTGATTTTTTTTAGTGGACCATAAAAAATATGCCGCATGTTAATCTTTATTTGCTTTGCTTTTAGTAACCAAGAGTTTTTCAATGTGTAGCATACATGCAATGTACAAAAATAGCACTTATGTGGAGAATAGCCTGGATGACATTTGCACGAACATGACCTACAGCTTACTAGCCTAAAAACGAGGAAGTATCAAAGGCATTCTCCCGGACTAGTAATTAACAGAGCTTCTTAACTATTTTTCAACTTGGCAATAAAACTAAACAGTATGCAGGTAACTGACCCAAATTTATTATTTTATAATTAATAAACAGGTACATTTATTTTAAAAGAAATTTCATATTTTTTTTGCAAAAAATGGACATTTTGGAGGTCATGAGTCTTTAAATATTGTGTATACTCACCACCATCATAGATTGTTCAATGTCATGAAACTCATTTGGTGGATCGTTGTTATCATAGTAACAAAGTAAATCTAAGAGTTCATTGTTGGTTTCTATTGACACTTTGACACCTTAAAAATGAATAAAAATAAAATTCACAAATATTCAAGATTAACAAAATATAGCAGAAAGTGCATTTGTCTATTGTAAGCACTTTTTTAATGAAATAATGATTTTGTTCATTTTTGGGGGTAACTTAAATAATTTCAGAAATAGAATTAAGATTTATATGAAATTATCACCAGTGTTCTTCCAATTAACATTGATACTGGTAAATTGTTTAAAAAACATGACATGTCAGGCATGGCTTTTGAGTTGGACTTGGTCCTACTCCAAATATTAACATAACTGTAGGCCTCTTAGAGCATTCCTCTATTTTCTGTAATAATAAAAATATAAGAGAATCAAAATTATATCATAATCATTTTTAATAAACAAAATTTTTACTGGAAAACTGTAATTTATACTGGTAAATTTGATGGTTAAAACCATACTTGAGAGAAATTGATCAGATAAGACATAAGAAAGTGATTTCAATGATATAAATATGTTACATAATGTTATCTCAAGAAAAATTAATCAAAGTATAAAATGGTTTCTTGTATGTATTACAGTTATGATTTTCAAATTTCACATTTTAATACAAATTATATATCTAAATTGTATTGCATATCATATTAAATAATTTTATTACATTACAGGGCTTGTAGAATATCTTAGCCAACAAACCAGGGGAAGAGAAAATCTGCATTATATATCCATAAGACTTAAAAAACCAACATTATTTTGCCCAAGCCCCAATGACCAATGTACCTCGAAAAATTACAGTCAGATTTTTTTTTTCAAACTTCCCAACTTTTGTTTACATTTTGTGTCCTCCTACAGGTTTGTCATTATGAATCTGTAAGAAAGAAAACAGCTAGGTTCGAACATAGCACCTCGGAATTTGAGGGCATTATAACTACCAATCTACAGTACCACTGCTTTTGGATGAAGTACATAAAATTATGTATCCAATTTTAAAACTAAATAAAGTTACCAAAAAATTTTAAGAAATACTTAAAGTAGTTAAGTTATATCTTTGATGTAAAGCGCCTAGAGAGATTGGCGATCTATTAGGGCTATATAAATGTCTATTATTATTATTAAATATGAGAAATATGGTTCCTGACCGAATGACCAAAGTTTTAAAAAAACGATGTGCTTGGACAACAAAACGATTTTTTAGTCTTAATCTGGCTGTCCAGCTGAACAACTGCTTAAATTGATCAATGACTTGTCATTGACACATTACTGGATGGAAAGTCATTTATGGGGCAAGCACAACTATTTGGGTCAACCAGATTATAAAATAGCTTGCCCAAGAGACAAGGAAACTCTTGCATACCTGAATCTGTAAGTTGCTTGTACATATCAAGAGCCTGGGTAACATCTCGTCGAACTATCCTCTCAAGCAATGCAGCCTCACTTGGTTCTTGTGATGTATATGCCACATTCTGCGGATGATAGCTCTAACAAAAGAAAAAATGAAATAATCCATTTCAGATGTTTCAACAAATTTGGCAATATCAAAAGAATGGTAATATTTTTAATTAATATGAAATGTCTAAAATATCACAATATTATCTATAAATTTCTGTAGTCTAAATTTGAGAAAAAGTCTATACGGTACGATATACTGATAAAAACTGGTAATATTCAATAATGTTGTTTTTATTCATGTTCACCCATTTTTAGTGATGTAGGCCTTGGTTTCCATAAATTTCAGATTCTTCAATAAAATATCATCAAATCAAAGCAGTTTAAAAATTGTAGCGCCTGTAGAAACATTAAAAAAGTGATCAGGCAAAGTTTGAGAGTTCACATATTGCATTGCATTTTTTAAAAAGTTATCTTTTAAATTTGTTAAAAAGTGGTCCGGAAAACACCTGACCAGCCTGACAGCCTCCGCCGGCCTTGAAATGCAACTGCACAAACTCGGGGTATATAATATTGCATCCAACTGGGCCATTGACCTTCAGAGAATTTCTGTTGATTTCCCTTTCCCTTGCGTGGCACCCTCGGTGAAATCGTAGCAAAAATGGAATCAAGGTAATATATATCTCCTACTTTTTAAGCACTTTGAGACAATCGACGATTGTTTAAGCGCTATATAAATATGACAACATTAACATCAAGGTTGACACTGGGTCAAAGGTAAAATTATCACATTTAAGTCAATTATTAGATAATTATCAGAATAGTAGAATCGGATAATTATTGGATAATTGTTTTTTTGTTAGCATAGATTACCTCAATGAAAACAGTGTTAGTTCACTTAAATTTATGGCTCATTGTGTTGATATGCCTGGGTTAAATCTGGTATTTGTTGTTCATTTGTTGTGTTGCAATAAATCTTGGGTGAACACTGTGTTATTTCACCTCAATTTATGGTTCATTGTGTTGATATTCCTGGAATAAATCGAGTGTGAATAGGGTGTTTGTTAAATTAAACCTCAATTTATGGTTCATAATTCTGATATGCCTGGAACAAATCTAGTGTGAACAATATTTGTTTAACTCAATTTGAGGGTTCATCATGTTGATATGCCTGCAATAAATCTAGTGTGAACAGTACGTTAGTTTACCTCAATTCATGGTTAATCATGTGGATATGCTTGGAATAAATCTAGTGTGAATGCCATGTTAATTTACCTCAATTCGTGGTTCATCATGCTGATATGCCTGGAATAGTTCTGGATATTTGCTCATTATGTATCTTGCAGTACGTTTTCCTGATTCCTTTGACAATAAATATCTCCGCTAAAAACAAAATTTATCATTATTTTTATATTAAAAATTAGTTGTTTTTTTATAACGGAAGGGCATAATGAAATGGGCAGTATATTTGAAATAAGACCAGTAGGTTATGCCAGTGAGTTAACATGATATGTCTACATTGTTAGAAACCAGTTGCTCACTAGCCTACATTCCCAATTTCCCATGCAAAGAGCATCAAGTTCAAGTTCAATTTTTTCACATAATGCAAAAGTTAACAGTGGGTAAGACAAAATAATTATTTAAAAAATAGAAATTGCAAAAATGTCTGCAGAAAGCTATATAAGTCCCAGGGGGTTTTAGGTCTGGTTCCACCAGTAAAATCCTTAATTATGCTAGAGAATGATAAAATAAATAAGAGAACATTACACAAAACAAACACAACCACAAACACGCATGAGTACAGAGTACAACATTAGATTTTTAGACAAAACAGGACAGGGACAGCACATAGGCCTACATGGCAACAGACATGGACAAGGGTATACGTGGTGTAATTTAGCTAATGACATTACTAAATTATAGTTCTAAGTGAATTAAAGGGGTTTTTATTAGCATGATCTTCCAGATCTGAGCATGAAAATAACTGTGGTCTGGATCAGATCAATCTCACCACTATTGCCATCATAGTAAATTCCAGTGGATTATGCCACTGAGCTAAATGGGTGTATCCCTGTAAACCCATGAACCAATACAGTAGTACTGCTTGTAGACTAATAGGCCTACATATGAATAACAATCTCTGCTATTTTAGAGTGTTACAAATATTACCCTTTCACTGACTGTCCGAGGCAGAAGGTAGGCATCATCTATGTATCCATACGGAAAGGCAGTTGGATCCTGAAAAAAAAAACATCCATTGATAGTCAACAAATTTTTCAATTGTCAAAACAGACCAAGCTTCAAGTAAAGGTTGAATGTTAAAGAAGGTCTGTCTGGTTGGCAATTGGTTTAGTATCAAACTTAACTTTTACCAACCTGCTTCATTTCCCCAATTCCCAATCCCCTACTCTCTTTCGAAGAGTGCACTGCATTCTCTAATGTACACAGGAGCCATGTTGTACACAAGACCAACATCTTAATGTCTCATCCAAAACATGATGCATTAGTACAGGTATCTTGTAATCCGACCCTCCAGCCAAAACACAAGGAGAGTGGCGTGGTGTTGAATCAAGCCATGGACCAACAAGTCACGGTTCAAGGCACAGCACAGTGATTTCCAACAGCTAAACCAACTGAGCTAAATGCCACTCTACTGCATAATCTTACTGGCAAAAGGAGTTATGCAAATGTTGCATTGCAAGTTTTTGAGGAATCTCAGCTGCACTACTATTTTCCAATTATCTGGTTTCCACAACTTCTTCACATTCTTACATGTACTTTCTCCCTGCACAAACCAAGTTTGAGTAAATGGAAAACTTTGATCATAACATAATTGTTTTCAAAATTTTGAGACTTTCCAAAACGTGTCATGTTTCAGACCAGTTTTGCTAGTGATTAGTATTGAAAGAGTAGCTGTAATGTATGTGGTAAGTTAATAATAGCCATCTTACCTTCCCAACTGTTTGAGATAATTTTTTTAGCACCGTCAATGGATCTCTAAAGAAAAAGAAACAATTATCATATAATACAGTACTTTATATACATTCTTATATCCAATGATGTAGTTTTAAATTATTGTTAAATTCAAATTTTTCAGAATTCCCTAATAATGAATTGTAACTCACCATTTAACTAAGTGGTGCAATACAGTAAACTGGTGATTGAATCATGGCCTTCTTTTAGCTACCTTTGTCAATTATCAAATGAATTTGTTAACTTTGTCAACTTTAATTTTATAGCAGAGCATTTCAAGTATTTACAGTTTTTTTAATGCAAAAATGTTTGATGGCAATTAAATTGGGCAAGTTTTTATGTTAGTTTAAATTTGTGACCCATGATATTACTATTGTAGAAACAGATTATGACAGTGTAGATCACTCAATGAACTTCCATCCACTATCATGATGTTTTAAACACTAAATTTTAATGATCATAAAACAATTGTAAAAGTAAATGTATAAAAAAACAAGTAAACCAAATTTATTATACTACTGACGTATACGAAGTAAATCAGTAACCATGAGATGAAAAAAAAACGAAAATGTTCTTATATGTTATCTATACAATGTTTTTATTGTCACAAGATTAAAGCGACAGGCTTGTTCTCAATGTAATCTCTCGAACAAACTTTTCATTGTTGTAATTCTTAGGATTTGGTCAATAATGTTTATTGTGTTGAAATTGAAAATTTTACATGAAAAAGAATATTTTATTTATATTGTACTTAAATTTTGACAATATGAATCAATAAATTTTATTTTAAAAGTACCTTTTAATTTTCTTTGGAATTACAATAGCCTCACCCTCTTCTGTATGTACTCCCCTTGAATTGATACATGATGTGATATGAACTGGCTTTAATCTAAAAAAAAAATAAAATGAAATTTTTACATACAAACATAGGCCTATATGGGGGTCCTACTAAACACCGCCCGATGATATTTTAATGACACCCGAGTGTAATTTAATAAATTTTAACAAAATAATAAAGCCCGATGGTAGTTAATAATTTGTTACAACAAAATACATACCTTTTCCAAACAAAAATTAATTTTTTTACATGTAAAACTAGCCTACACATTTCTGCTCACGTTGTCAGGCCATACTCATTGCACTGCTGAAGGCGTTACTATTATAAAAGTGTAAACGTGTTATATGAATGGAGGTGAAACACCGCCCAAGTGTTTCATAGAATGCTGACGAATTCCCCTATTTATACTAGTAATTACAAATTGTAAGTGAATGCTGCGAAGCAAATCCTAGAACATGCCCCCGGACTCCCCTAAAAAATGGCGTATGGCGACGTGATAGAAAACCTGCCAACCTAGAAATAGAGTCGTTTGGCTGAATACTTATACTCGATCGGGGCTGGAAACTGTCGAATAGGTTATCTACAGACGTCGCCTACAGTAATTGATTTTACCCAACAGAACAAAAAAACACAACTCCACTGTTCAGGGCCTTCAGGCCTATATAATCTGACAAACAGTGACCCCGAGAGGTCAAATTACTGTACAGATTAGGATTACCTGCTTCGCAGCAATTAGACATTCAGACCATGGAGGTATTATGTCAGACCTAGGTTTTATTATTAACATTATTATGTCTATAATGTTCAAATCAATGCTTTTAGTACAAAGTTTGTATAAAACGCCTTCAGCAGTCCAATGCAGCACCGTGATCCACTGTTGTTTATACGATCCCGATGTGGTAGCCTAGTATTACAAGTTTTAATCGTAAAAAAATACATTTTTGTTTAACAAATTGTTGTATTTTGGTGTAATACACTACCAACTACCCTCGGGCGTAATTATTTTGTTAAATTGTATTAAATTGAACACTCGGGCGGCATTACAATATCACCGGGCGGTATAGGGCGGTGTTTAGTAGGACCGCTATATGGTATGGAGCTGTCCATGCAAAAATGTGATCTTGCTTGCGGCATGGCAGGTTCAAGATTCCATAACTTATTTATTTATAAAAAATATTGGCAAATTTTGTATTTTGACTACTTCAGTTTATTAAAAGTCAAAACAGACATGTTAGAACAAGGCGAAATTTCAATGACAAAAAAAACTGGAAAACAGATTTAGAAAGGTAGTATACACAGGTAACAGTAGATTACGGTTGAAGGCATTTAATGCCTGTTAACCGCTCAATGTAAAACACACTTGTAGAAATACGTCTAAATCTGAGATTGAAAAGCACTGGGGAAACCACCGATGTTGAAGTTCAACCCTAATGAAAACTTGTGAAGGTTCGTCGAGAGTGGCAAGCGACAGCTTCAAGCCCAACAACGAAAGTAAAAAGTAAAGTAATAAAAACAGAAGAGGCCAGGGGCGAAACGACCCGTAACCAATTTCCCATTTGGACACGCGGCACAATTCGTTCGTTTCCCTGCATCATGTGGCATGTGTTTTGGCTAGCGGATTATTTTCATTGTTTTTAAGGTTTACAACACTAAATTTTATATTTCCGAAAGACATATAATAAAAATAAATCCGCATTTTTTACTTTCACAAATAATTAGTTACTCACTTTCTAATGAAAGGATAAAATAGCGTGTTTTTGCTGCACATACAAAAAGTCCGAATGGGCGCCGCCATTTTGTTTGTAAAATGAGTGCGCCCTCTATTACCAAATGTGATTGATGGCTGTCTACGGAAAAACCAGATATGGATATCACGATTATTCTTTTGATTTTAGGCTCAGTTATTGTAGCTTTGGTTCTTTTTATAGTTACTAAATTTAAAAAAGGTAAATTATAAATTGATAGTAAATTTTCAAATTCTAGTATTTCCTTAGTATGGTGTTGTAGTGTGTAATGAGCTAGCCTACCACAAGTTCCATATGGACGGTCGGTCGTCGTCAGCTCCACGCCGGTGTCGGCTATCAGTATTTTCTTCCGATTTTGGAAGGTCTAGGCCCAGGCCTAAAGCTTTTGTAAATGGCTGAAGCTATACGTACCGCAGCTCTGCATACGCCGCAGCTCTGCATTGCATACGCCGCAGCTCTGTATACAAGGAACAGGAGGAGGTGCCTACATGCTTACATGCGGTCTATTTATAAGAGTGAACTAACTACCTAGGCCGTTATTATTATTAATATTATTATTATTAATTATTATTACAAGGAATGAGAGTGTCTTACGTACCGCAGCTCTATACAAGGAACAGGAAGTGCCTTATACGTACCGCAGCTTCTCGGTATACAATGAACGAGAGTGTCTTATACGCACCAAACGCAAAATGTCATATAGGCCCTATGCCCCTCAGCTCTTCTACTTACCATGGTTCTTAAAGAACTTTTAACTCTGAATACTGAAAACATTCAACATAATACGCCTTTTCAGCGAGTTGGTAGACATCTTGAAATGGTGACAAACATTGCAAATCAGCGGTGCGTAACCAACAGAAATAAAATAGCGTTTATGGCCGATTTTATGATAGCATGTTACTTAAAAATTCATATTCTCCTTAACGAGAGGCCTTTGTGGATATTTCTTTCGACAAAATATTTCTAAATGATATAGCAAAACCACTGACTAGTCTGACTAGTTTTGACCCTTAAGAAAGATCGAAAAATGAAAATACGAAATGTAGGTCCGTGTGACGTATTAAGACTTGCAGATGGCAAGTAGCCATTTTGACCGAATTCATTGCTTATTTACAGTTTGAGAAATAATATTCCTATTATTGTAAAGTATATTCTCAGGGAACATTTTCGCCAGTGTAGCGTAGCAAAACGCTACACAAAAATCAACAATTGCTACACAATTTTAGGCATGGATCGGATAAAATCATCATATTAAACAATGCATTTACATAGCATCAAAATGTATTAGCAATTATTGCTAATCAGTATTTTGAAATGAAAATTTTCCCTGATTCTGTATGTAATTACTTTAAAAACTCACTATCATAACCGCCACATCAAACTACAATTTGCACTTGTACAATAAAATTAAAGACCTTTGTAAAAACAAAAGCCAGTTTATTATAATGACGTAATTGAAACCTAGATAGTGATTGGTTGTTTGTTGCGGTGCATATAAGGTGATAACTTTGTTGTTTATTTATCATTATTTAATTCCAGAATTGAAAAACCTTTTTTTTTTGTCGCATTTATTTAGTCATTGGCTTTCCAAATTTATAGTCATGGCTACATTTACATCTTTTTATATTAAGCAGGCAGTAAAAATGCTGGACAAGAACCAGAAGAAGAACTAGAACAAGAAAGAGTTCCCCGACCTGCTCCAGGACCGGTAAATCGTGAAGATGCACCAGGAGGTACGTACACTTTGGTATTTTGTTTTATAAATGTTTGTTTATTTTATTCTGACATTATTAATAAATTCATAATTAATAAATTTTACCTTCATAACTACTGTTCTTTCTCAAGTCAGATTCTGCAAATTTCGCAGAGGTGACGCTCAATTTTGCATGCCAACACTGATCATGCTACAAAGTTCTAGAATTGAATACTCTTTTGGCTTCAGAATGGTTGTATTAGGTCTTTCAGAATGGTTGTATTAGGTCTTTCAGAATGGTTGTATTAGGTCTTTCAGAATGGTT
>JAOTQE010113665.1:18219-28556 GCA_025631205.1 Nesometra sesokonis
TATTAGGTCTTTCAGAATGGTTGTATTAGGTCTTTCAGAATGGTTGTATTAGGTCTTTCAGAATGGTTGTATTAGGTCTTACATGCATTGAGGAAATGTGTTTCGGAGGTGATTGAGACTTACATGATTCTTGAGGTCATAATCTTAAACTTAACAAACATAAGTTTAGTACAGTGGCATCTTTCTTTGATACAAGGGTCATAAGTACATGGAACTCAGTTGGTACGTCCAAGATTTGGGAAAGGGTGTGCTCAAACCCAATCTGATTTTGACAGAAAACAAAATTTCTTCTTCATTTTTTCCATTTTACAGCTTTTTCAGGGATGTAATTATGCTGGGCGGATGGGTGCGGGGCCACCCACCCTAAAAATCTTTCACCCACCCTAAAGCTTAATTTTAGGTCTTCCACCCAGCCTAATTTTAACCTGCCACCTTCTCTAAGCCTTTCAGAAAAGTAAAAATACTGTAATTTTGTTTGTAATATGTCATGGTATATTTTCAAAATGTTAGTTTTATAATTTCAGGAGTTAGAAGGGGAGCCAGAAGAAGAGCACGGCGAATGGTGAGAGAACAAGTGGAAGAAGATGAAGATGATGATGGTAACAACAATTTACACTATATTATATTTTCACTTAATATTTTCATACATTTTTAATAGGTCATGAGGGGAAGGGGAGGATGTTGAATGTACTTGTTACTGTAACTCTCTTGAAAATGATTACCCCACCCCCTTGTCATGCCCTCACAAAGAATATTGTTTTCATACTGTCTGTCTGTCTGTCCGTCTGACAACTTCCCCTTAGCGGAGTCATAGTACCTCACAAACATCTTGTTTTTATTTGTATAGTGCTTTTATCAGTTTTTACCAAAAATTACAAATTTTGAATACAAAAAAATTCAGTAGACATGGAGACACAGCATCACAGTCCAGTAATGGATCCAGCAGTTTATCAAGATTCCCATACAATTCGGTTTGTATATATTGGTTTGACTTTTGGAATTTGACTTTTAACGAGGTAATGTAAATACAGTATGATACTGAAAGTTAATATACAATATGCTACTGACTTGGTTAGGTTCACCAAACATTTAAGTTGTATTATACCCAGAATGAGCTACTCAACACTTTTCAAAACATGGTAGTGAGCTCACCTAAAATTTGACAGATACCATGATCAAGTTTAGTGGGCTTATACTTGGCTATTGTACAAATCATTCATTCTCTTATACCAGGGTATATTATGTCCACATTACACACTGACTGGGAATCCATGTTCAATGTAGTGGGCTTATACCAGTGTATATGTCCACATCCTTCATTCACTGGAATTCCATGCTCAATGTAGTGGGCTTATACCAGGGTATATGTCCACATCACACACTGATTGGAATTCATGTTCAATGTAGTGGGCTTATACCAGGGTATATGTCCACATCACGCACTAACTGGGATTCAATGTTCAATGTAGTGGGCTTATACCAGGGTATATTATGTCCACATCACACACTGACTGGGATTCCATGTTCAATGTAGTTGGTTTATACCAGGGTATTATAGCCACATCACACACTGCGATTCCATGCTCAATGTATTGGGCTTATATCTTCGTCAAACCCTGACTGTGATTCCATGCTCAATATAGTGGGCTTATATCAAGGTATATATCTACATCACACACTGACTTTGATTGTGTTCGGTTTACCGTAGTGGGCTCATAACGTGATCAGCATGGTAATTTGATTAATGAAAAATCATGGTATTCTGGATTTATTATTGTCATGAAATCAAAGCACTGTACAAGTGAACAGAGGCTGAAATACAACATGCCCCACATGCAAAACCCACCACAGTGTGGGTATACATCCTTGCCCCTACCAGGGCAAGGTAAGATAGAGGGCGCTCCAAGAGTACATACCTCATCCCACATAATAAGCCACAGTTTCAACTGTACATGTGCATTACCAAGGTCAATTATTAAAACAACGCGCGGCTCTTATTTAAAGAAATATATTTGTCGCGTGTCGTTTTATTACTTGACCTTAATCTACACAGGCGCAGTTGAAACCGTAAAAATGGGTTATTCTCTGCTGTATTACCTTGACCTTTGACCTTGACCTTTCAAATTTGAATCACTTCCACATCTTAACATAACAATTCCTGCAATTTTCATTACTCTATGATTGATATATTTTTTTTTTTTATTTCGTGTCACATTCAACAGCAAGTTTACTCGCCACTTACAGGATGGGAACTATGCCATGTTTTCTAAACCAAGTCTCATTATGAGGCTTGGGGAGTGGAGTTGTTAAGTCGTGGGAACCAACCTAGTGTTCAGCCAGGTTCGATCCCAGGACCTCGGGATTGAAAATCAAGCATGCTTACCACCAAGCTACAGCGTCACAATCTTCCTGATTGTGGTCAGGAAGATGTTCACAAACAAACAGAAGCACAAACAGAGGTGAAACATACAGAAACATCTGCCCAACTTTGGTTGACTGTGATGTTGACCTTTGACCTTTCAAAGTTGAATCACTTCCACATCTTAATATCACAATTCCTGTAACTTTCATTACTCTATGATTAATATTATGGGCAGGAAGTTGTTTACAAACAGACATACAAACAAATGGGCAAACACAACCTCTGCCCAACTTTCTTGGCCGAAGTAAAAATAAACGTGGTCAGAACCAGTCGAGGCTCAGCCATCCGGGACTCGGGTGGATCCTATCCTTTAGGCATACATAAAAGGTTTTGGGAGTGTCAGATGAATGAGACGATGGATGAAACAAACAAAATATGTAAAACTATATGTAAACTTAAAAAAGTTATTTGTTTACAATAGAAATGGCAGACGAAGATAAATTTGATGATGGTGAAGATGATAAAAAACTTGGTAAAAAGAAAAGAGAAAAGCTTGAAAAAAAAGAAGAAAAACGAAGGATGCGTGAGGTTTGTAATTTGTTGATAACTAGAATATACTTGTGTTATGTCTTTATATATTGTCATTTTGTCATATTGTCATTTTGTCATATTGTCATTTTGTCATATTGTCATATTTGTGAGGTGTCATCACATAAGATGAGTCGTGTTGTACAAAAAAAGCAAAATTTAGGTATTTTTATATTCTGATTGAAGATATAATCTTCAATTTGGTTTTTGAATTAAGTTCATTGGTTGAGTAAAACCAGAGAAATATAATTTTTTAATATGAATGCATGAAATCATGAACGAAAACACACATTGGAAAAAATCGATTTCAATGTTGACTTCCTGCACATTTTTTCATTGATTTTGAAAAATAAACTTTACGAAATGTAGCTCAAAAACATGTTTATTGTAAATAAACAAACAGGATATTTGTAATTATAAAGTTTAAGTAATAAACTTACCAAAACAACAGAAATCGCATTTTTTGTAAAATTATGACTTTCTGTCTGTTTTTGTGGACATAAATGACATGCCGTACAACATGACTCATTTAGTTACGACACCTCACATTTTTTAAAAATAATTTTACCCTGGCCAAGCCAATTTTGATATTCAATATTCCATCCGTTGTTTTGGAACTGAGACAATTGATGTTGTGAATTTGTCAGATCCAGAAACATACATTAAACCATCTTGAACCTATCTTATGTGCATTCGTACCATGGGCGTTGATTTGTGGGGGACGGGGGACACGTTCTCCCCACTTTTCAATGTGGGGGACATGGTATCAATTGCCCCCTCCCCCACTTTTTTGTAAATGCATGAAAAAATGTAAAATTTGAAAAAAGCGGTAAGCCTTTCATCTTTTTATCAATAAAAATATTGTATAATTGACCCTAAAAATAGAAAAATAGACATACAAACAGAGAAATTTTTTTTTTTTTGCCAAAACCAAATCGGAAACCACGCCCACCCAGACCCTCCTTGTTGCGCACGCCACCACTGCATCTTCTTGTCTTTGACTCCCCACCCCCCCACTTTTTAACTCAAATCGACACTCTTGATTTGTACAGTTTATGCCAGTGGACTTCACCGCTCTGTCTCGACCATTCCATTTTAAAAAAGGTATTACTATTTGTTTAGTTAGTCACTTTTAAACCTAAGTCACTAAACATAAAGTAAATTGCAAAAATGAACAATAAATAAATCTCATTAATTTATAGATGGAAGAAGAAGATCGTCGGGAAAGAAAACAAAGAGAAGAGATGTTAATGGAAGAACGAAAGAAGGAAGAAGAAAAAGCTGAGTTAGCAGAAAAAGAAAGGGTATGAATCATGACTTAATTATATTTCATTTTTATAAATAGTTTATAGTGAGAGTGACTCAACAAAGCTGCAGTTTTAAAAAGATGTTTTATTTCAGAATCATTGTAAAAAGCAGTTGTGTGTTTTGCCTCAACCTGCGACATAAGTCGACGCCTAGTGAATGTGTTTGTCAAATATAGTTATTAATTTAAGTCTAATTTATTTATGGATTGATTTATTTTCCACAATTAAACAACATAATGCCATAGTATACAAATATACGTTGCCTTGAGAGTTGCTTGTTAAAACTATGGGCAGAGGTGCCTCCAAATAGTACTATTCACTGAGGGGTGAGTACTATTTGGAGGCACCGAGGCTCATGGTTTTAACTAGCAACTCGAAATTAGGCAACAATTATTTGTTGTATATTCTACATCAAACACCTCAAAGACGAAGGGCTTAGGCCTAAGGCTAGGCCTGGGGAGGTGCGATCGAGGCACGAATACATTACTACTAGGCCACGGCCTACATCTTCAAAAAACAGACATACCATGTTTTATTTGTTTTTGTGTGTTTCCACTGTCTACTAAATTGATTCGTCTAGATCGGAGCGCCTAGGCTAGTAGTGGACTTGGCCTCGCTCTTATCACTGTGTAAGCATCACAATTGTTAGTGACGTCGCTTTGTCAAATAGTATTTTACTATACCGCAAAGTGATGTCATAAAAGTGACGTCACTTTGATAAATAGTACTATTTCGCAAAGTGACGTCAGCTTGCTGGAATAGTAGGAATATTTTTGATCATGTGGCACTTTTTTAACCAATCAGTGCAGTTTAGATATTAGATTAGAATATAATTTAAAATATACATTGATTATGGAGGGAATTGTATAACTTTAATTTGGATAACCTAAATGAGCTGTAGCTTATAGCACTCTTTTTAGAGGATTCATTAAAAGTCTTTGGTCTTTGTCATTTGATACAATACAACCAAATAATTCCAAACATGCACTCAAATGCATTACAATCAAAGTAAACATCTGACAATACATGAACAATTATCTATTTTATATATATATACATAGAATGCCATTTAGCATATGTTTTAAAGAAGGCCCCTGGTTATTAGTTGTCCTGAGCGTTCAGCTGAAAGGGTTACCCTCTTCAAAGTAAAGTTGACAACAAAAATTATGATAACCTGTATTGTATCTGATTTCTTAATGTCCCCACTACCCACACACATACACACATAAAAATTAACATTGTTAATAAGTAACAATGAACTTAATGATGTTTTATAATATGTTCTACAGGTATTGTATATTTTATTATATATTTTACAATATTAATTAGGAAGAAGAAGAACGTTTAAGAAAAGAGGAAGAAGAAAAACGAGAATATGAAGAATACTTGAAACTTAAAGAAAGTTTCACAATTGAAGAAGAAGGCCAGGAGAAGATGTTTTCTGTAGATGAGGTAACACCTTGCTGATTATACATGTTTTATTACGAAATTGACATTGATTTAAAACTTTTAATCAATGATCTAATATGTTTAGCAACAACAGATTTTTAAAGAATGCATGTCCACAAAAGCGTTCAAGGTGCTTGAGAAAACCAAAACAAATTTACTGTAGACCTAGATTACCAGAAATGTGAATGAGTGGAGGCTATGCAGCATTAATTGAGACAGGAAGTTCAACCACCCTAACAGCTTAGTCCTAAATGAAATGCAAACTTGTGTGGCAAATTTCAAGACCAACTGACCCCGAAAAACCTTAAAAATCAGGGTAGGCTTTTTTTTACTTTCAGTAACTGCCAACTACTGGCGAAATAAAATTATCCCTAAATTGTAACTCTAGGTAATGGCGCTGTAGGTTTTTGAGTTATGTGCCAATTTCCGAGATCCTGGTTTAATGTTTTCTCATTACACTATCCGGGGGAAGCCCTGAATAAGACTAAGTTTCTAAGCATGGCATAGTATATCTATCCTGTAATTAGCTTGGTGTTAAATGCAAACAATATAATAATTAGAAGCCACCAAATAATCTTAAAATATAGCTTTACCACCCACACTGAATTGATGATTTTCTTCAAACGTTTTTTAAATTAGACCCCAGAATTCTCCATATACTTACAAACCAAAACAGGGATTCAAGTACTGTACATTGCCACTAATAATGGTACGTCACAAGGATGGTGAGATCTGCTAAAAGATTGTTCTAACAAAACAAACAGACAGCCTTCATTGTCAAATAAAATTGAATACAAAACGAAACCACAGGACTAATGAGAGTTTGCTCTTCTACATTCCTGTTGTTCATTACAAAAATTTACATTTACTGTAGCTCACTTTTTAGCAAGTAGCACCAAATGTGCCAGTTATTACAGCAGATAATATTAGTCTGATCTTACAAATAAGGGTAGGTCATGGGATAAGTAGACCCTTGATTTTAATTATAATTTTGAATGTTAAACTTTTATTATTTGTATTAAGCATTTTTATAGATTTTTTCTACTTTTATGACAATATGTCCATTTTGTTGATGTGTATCATAAAGCAAACTGAATACTCATAATTAAACAAATTGTAAATAATTTAATGATTGCAGGCAGAGAATATGTTACAGAAGTTTGTTGATTATATTAAGCAAAAGAAAGTAGTGTTGTTGGAAGATCTTGCAGCTGAGTTCACTATGAGGACACAGGTAATAATTATGTTTGATTTAGAAACTATGCTAGAGTTGTTCTAGTGCATTTTCAGGAGTAATAAACCTATCCAATTATTAATTCAGTAGCGGTGTTGATAAAACAAAAAAATCATGTGGACAATTATTGGTACTAGATTATTGCAGTAGGCAATTACTAGCATTTAATGACTGCAGTAGACACTTTAGCACAGAATTACTGAAGTAGACAATTGTTATCACAGAATTACTGCAGCAGACAATTGTTAGTACTGGATTACTGCAGTTGACAATTGTTAACACTGGATTACTGCAGTAGACAATTGTTAGCACTGGGTTACTGCAGTAGACAATTGTTAACACTGGATTACTGCAGTAGACAATTGTTAGCAGTGGATTACTGCAGTAGGCAATTGTTAACACTAGATTACTTCAGTAGACAGGTATTAGCAATTGATTACTGCAGTAGACAATTGTTAGCAGTGGATTACTGCAGTAGACAATTGTTAGCACTGGATTATTGTAGTAGACAATTGTTATCACAGAATTACTGCAGTAGACAATTGTTAGCACTGGATTACTGCATGAATGAATTAGATTAGGCAGAAAATTACTTCTGTAGTTAAGCATTACACATACACATGTAATTTTCTCCTTGGTCCACCATGAAAGTGCTAATTTTCATTCTTACTCAGTCTCCAGCTAGTCTTTGCACTCTCTATGCATTTACCTGAAAGCTGCAGCTGCTCCAAAGGTGCTTTGGAACTTATTTCCATTTAAACTTGAAAACTTTCTAAAACTTATTTAACCTTATTTAGGATGCAATAAAACGTGTACAAGAGCTTCAAGAACATGGTCGACTAACTGGTGTTGTTGATGACCGTGGCAAGTTTATATACATATCACAAGAAGAACTTGATGGGTTTGCTCGATTTATTCGCCAGCGAGGGCGTGTGTCCATCACCGATCTAGCTGAGGCTAGCAATACATTGATTAACCTTCAACCAGATACTCACAACATAGAGCAAGTTGTTAGTTGAGGTTCTTTTCTATATTGTACTAATTGACTAATATCCTTTTACAGTTCCTTGCAAAACTCTGGAGTTGCACAAATCAGCTGTCAATTCCAGAGTTTGGCTCAGTATGAATTCCAAAATCAAATAGTTCTGGTATTCATAGATGAAGGTAATCTGCTCTGCAGACTCTGGAGACACTTTAAACTGTGGTATTTTATGTCATAAAATATATCAAAATACAATGTAAAAAGAACATGGACAAACTGCATTGGTAATGTCGCTATGTATTTGCATCGGTAAGCACACCATATCCTTCCACCATATCCTTCCACCATATCCTTCCACCATATCCTTCAGTGCAGCATGCAAGAATCCAGTAAGTGCATACCACATAGACCCTTTATTTGGCACCTAAATTTTAGGTTACTAAAAATCATTCCCAGTCCCATTTTAATATAAGGAGGTATGAAATGCATTAAGTTTCTTAACATAACACATTCTTTTTAAGGCAAATTTTTATTTATCCTTTGGCTAACTTAATTTATCCAGCAGGGTATTTAATTTCTACAAATAATTATCAAGCAAGAATGTTTATTTTTGCACGTTTTTCAGGGGCTGATTCAGAAAATTTTTAATAAGGGGCACAAACCAGATCCATTTTATAGTTGGAAGGGCACAGAAAGACTGACTGTGCCAGGGGTGGATTTTGAAATTAATAAACCTCTAGATGCTCATACAAAGCATCTTGGACTATAAAGTTGAAAAGTGGCATCACCTCTCAAAAATATGTGGGGACACGCTTTTTGTCTTTAAATTTTTTACTCTTTCAAACTTTTTTTGTTGATGATGGGTGGGGGGGGTGTGCACATGCACTCGTGCCCCCTTGGATCTACAACTTAACTGTTTGAGGCGCCCAGTCTGTTAAACTTAATGTAATATGGTATGGAACTATAGTATATATATTATATAACTTAAATGTTTTAAAACTATACACAATATTGTATTCTATAATTATTTTTTTTTAGTTTGACCCCCAATTACCAGGCATAATGAAATTATTATTCATAAGAGTGCATTAATTGACATAAAAAGTGACTAGTGCACAATAAAATAATACTCTTAAGTTCAAGAGAATAGTGCACTAATACAATAGTGCACAATTGACTTTAACAAGAGAATATTGCACTAACACCATAGTGAAACATTGACTTCAACAAGAGAATAGTACACTAATACAATAGTACACTATTGACTTCAACAAGAGAATATTGCACTAACACCATAGTGAACCATTGACTTCAACAAGAGAATAGTACACTAATACAATAGTGGACTATTGACACTTTGACAAGATAATAGTGCACTAATATAATAGTGCAATATTTAGGTTAAAAAGAAAATAGTGCACCGATTGACTGATAACAAAATAATAAACAGAAACGAAATGTTCACAATAAATATATTATTTATTTAAAATACACTTTTACACTCAACTATCAAAACACCCACTCATCTAAGTAAACAATGATCATATGGCTAAAGATTGTGTTACAATACACAGGATTGTACATTAATAAATGAATGAAATAAATAAATTATGTGCTTGATGACAAAGGATAAAATGGAGTTCATGGCCAGTGTTTTAACTGTATTGAGTATTCGGCATATTTACGCAAGAGGTCCATGGTAATTGTATGTAAAAACAGGTCAAAGCAAAAACACATTACAGTATATTAGAATTACTGAAGGAGGGTGGGGTGGGTATCATTAATTCTTATAATTAACACAAATTTTTTCATAGGGCTAATTGTTACAATAATTGTAAATAAGTATACCAGAGTTGACAAATACCAACAAACGAGTATTACAATGCACAAATTTATAACAATGCTGTGTGCACACACGAAATTGTAAAGACATACTGGCAATAATGTGAATCAAAATGTATCATCCTTCGAAAAGGATGTCAAGCCGGTGGTTGCATGCTCAGATCATATGAATGTTAGACAGAAAAATAAGTTTTTAATATGAAAATATATCGTATATATAAAGGGTCATTCGCACGTGTTCTGTTTTCCGTAAGCAGTTTTGTTTTTCGTACAAAAGTTGGAGACCACACATTAATATTTATGCTAAAGACAACAAGTGAGTTTAGCTTAATACAAGGGCAGTTGTCTTCTACAGTACCATGAAATCCAATCAATGTTTCACTTTTGCTTTATTTATCATACTAACTGTAGTAGATAACCGCCCTTTTATCGCGCTTTGCTGAACGCTCATATGGAAAATATTAATGAGGGGTCTCCAACATGTACGAAAAATAAAATCGCTTCCCGGAACGGAGAACGTTTCGGTGCACGTGCAGTATAGGGTACTAGTCTCTACCACCAATTCATTCAATG
>JAOTQE010113666.1:0-24943 GCA_025631205.1 Nesometra sesokonis
AGATTCAATATTTCAACATAAATTATGTCATCATCAGCAATGATGATGATCATTCCTGATGATGACATAATTTATGTTGAAATATTGAATCTTGTCACGATGGCGTGTGATGATGATCATTCCTGATGATGACATAATTTATGTCGAAATATTGAATCTTGTCACGAAGGCGTGTATCTCATTACTTGGAGTATGCATTATACTTTCTTGAAGTTGATTAATGAACCTTTCGGATTTATTTTCTTTAACATGCAAAAAAAATAAGTTTCATATGATGTTTCCTTGCGAAGTCATATATTTGAAAATTGTTAAGGCAGTATGAAAGTTGAATGTGTGAACTGTATATTTTTGAAATAAAGTAAAATTTGGAAAATTTACCATTTTTAAATTTCTGCCTATTGTGGAAAACTAGCATTTGCAACTTATGTCTCATTTGGTTTGGCTCTGCCACATTTACCAACATGAAATTGCATCAGCATAATAATGATATTCATTTTATTAATTAATTTTTAAATTGTTGAAAACTCTAGATGATTCAGATTGTATGTCTCTCGATTGCGTATCTTTATTGTTGTCACTATGTGATTGACAACTATGAGATACCAATTGAGAATCGATTATTCCAGCATTCCCTAGATTTCTCAATGATTTCTGTTAGAATGTAAGTGATTGATCAATAGTCAATAACCATTTTTTGCTTATAGTTAATTTATATATACTGATATAGGAGTGTGTTGATGTGGTACAGTATATAAACTACTACAGAACTATTATACAAGGTTAAAAACTGTACTGGGTTCTATTTTGTCCGAGTTTACTGGCCAATGGCCGGGTAGATTCATGTCAGACCAGTCAAATCCAAGTTACTACTTTTGGCCTGCTGTACAATTTTTGTTTACAGTAACTGAATTTTTTCTCTGTAATTAGCATTTGCAGAAGTTAATACCAGGTTAAAGATGAAGGGAGATTCAGCAGAGTGTAACCAGCTGATAAAAGTGGAGAAACTAACAAAGGAAAGAGATGAATTATTACAACTATCCATGCAGCGAGGAAAACTTATTCAGGTTAAACATTCAAATTTTCTTATACAGTTGAACCTTCCGTAAGCGGACACCCTCGGGTCCAGGAAAAGTGTCTGCTTATGGGAGGTTACCGCTTACGAGAATTCCGGCCGATAGAGGGCCAAAGTTGTAAACTTATGTAAACGTCCGTAAGTCTCACATTTCACGGCATTCTCAACAGAAATGGCCTCTTAATTTATAGACACCGCATTCAATATTTTTATTACATATGGTTTATCATTTCTTAAAGATTGGTTTAGTAACTGATTCTCAGCCATGACAATTTTGTACAAAAATTTGTATTCGTTTTACAGAAAAATCACAAAATCTTCCGAGATGTCTGCTTATGGGAGGTAAATTAACATACAAAAAATCTAAATTTGAAGACAAAAAGTTTCCGCGTCCGCTTACGGAAGGTGTCCGCTTACGGGAGGTACCAATTGCACTGATTAGATAGGAAGAACAAACGGGTCTTTGAATTAGAGTCCGTTATGGGAGGTGTCCGCTTACGGAAGGTGTCCGCACAGGGAGGTTCAACTGTAATTGTTGTTACGCAGTTTTGGTTAATTAATCCACTAGGCATTCCAATCAGTTAACTGATGACGATGTAGATGAATTTATCAATTCAGTAGACAGTGGCAATGGCCAAAAATAAAACATGGTCAGTTTTCCGAGAATTATTTGGAGATTGTGGAGTGAATTTTAAGGATGTAGGCCGGGCCTAGTAGTGTAGGCTTTGATCGCACCTCCCCAGAGCTGGAAAGGTAGGCCTAAGTGTAGGCTAGCCTAAGACCTTCATCTTTAAGGTGTTTGATGTAGAATATAAAACAAATATGTTGCCTAATTTCGAGTTTCTGGTGAAAACTATTGGCCTCGGTGCCTCCAAATAGTACTATTTAATTCGAGGCTGCACCCCTCAGTAATTAGTACTATTTGGAGCCGCCCCTGCCCAGTTCTAACCATGCAACTCCCAAGGCTCTAGAATAGTATATATTTGAGTGGTTGATGCCTGTTTTCCAATTCTGAGTTCAAATCCTCTCTGGCATCCGTGTTTTCTCTGACTATACTTTCTTGTGAGATTTAGTTGAGTATCATGATGTTTGTTTTATAAAGGGAAATGCTACATAGAAGAATAGTTATGTTATTGACTTAACCAAATACATGAACATTTTGTAAGAAAATACAGTACTAACATATTTATCTTTTAAATTACATGATTTCGTTGAAATTGTATAAAAAATATTGTTTGTTCAATGTCTGTAGGATAAACAAAAAGAGATAAAGAGTCTTCAAAGCCAGGTGCTGGCAGCAGAGAAAGAGGTACGAAAGATGGAGGACAAGTTTGAGTAAGTGACTTCTATGTAAATTTTATGATACATACTATGTGTGCAGTTTTGAAGAGAACTATTATCAATCAAAGTACTTTGATCGACAATAACTCCTGAGCGATTCGATCATTTTTCGTCCGCTGCCAAACAAAAACCTATGATTATGGAATGACGGTAGCACTATTTGATTTCAAATCAATTCATTTTGCTTGTATCGTTTATTATTCGTTTATTATGTTTGTTAATGATGAATATCCTAAAAATAAAAATATAATCATGTTGTTAATGAATGAATAACATGCCTAATTTTTTTAATACCACAAGTGCCTCCCAGGTTAGTTTCTTTGCTCAAAATGAATAAAATCATTGAGAAAGTACAACAACAGTCATTTGGACTTCGAAGTGCATTTCAATTTATATGATAAATTAGTAAATTAGGAACAACTATCCACTCCCTAAGGACGATAAAAGTATATTGATATAAAAGTTGAAAATTGAAAAGTTTAAAAATTAAAGGACGATCAAAACATTACTTACCTCAACCTGTATATTGAGATATCTCAACTTCAACTATTTTTCACCTCATCGTAACATTGTGCAACTCGACAATCATGTCGACTGGAAAATAAGCTTTAACCTTTCACTGCGCAGTGTTAATCTCTCCTCTGTGCGGGACTTGTTTGTAAGGAAAATGGGTGATTTAGAAATAAATGGCAAAAAAATTCTAAAAGCTTTTATGTTGAGGTGGGCAAAGTGTTGGCTTATGGGGGAAGGGAAAAAAAATTGACATATGACATCATTACATCCACTTTGGATTTTTTTTCATCCAATCTGTTTTAAAAGCTAATTTTTCATCAAAAAATGTCAAATGGATGCAGTTTTTACACTGGGTCATGATTCAGACACACATGATGAATAAAAATATAAGAAATATCAAAATCATTTTCTTGCTTGGCACAATTCACTGATCGACAGGAAAACAGGCTTGGTTTATATTAGTACTTTTGTTACAAATTTTATTTTAATATTTGATTCACAGTTACAAACAATCCATGGCAAATTTAATGACAGGTACTGTAAATGGTTGTATTATTGTATCTAGCAATAGTCTTGTTTCACAGTAATGTGAAAAATTTGTTGTCGCTCAATTTCTATAGTTTTGAATATGTTCGCTATCATAAAGACCTAAAGAATACCTTGTTTGCAATCCACTGTTTGAAATTTAGTGTTGAGACGAGTGGAAGCATTTTTTTGTTTTTTTTATTGGAAGCCAATGGAACTGAAATAAAAACTTAAGACTTATTCAAGCAAAATTAAATAAATAAAATAAATTACAAATATATAATTGGGCTAAAAATAGAAAAAACAATTTTTGAGTTCTGTCTTATAGGGCTGGCAAAGAAAGTAATTATATTACAGACACTTGCCTAAGTTGATTTTCAAGTCAAATTATTTGTATGTCAAATATATATTTTATACCAGATAGTGTTTTCCATTAACAGTCACTAACGGTCAAATTTTTTTGCTAAGTTGAATTTTTGTAAATGTCACTTTGGATTTAATTTAGGCAAGTTTTACTGTATTCAAAAGACAATTGATCAAAGTATCACCATGTAAACTAAAGCTTATCTTGATGCTTTCTCTTAATAAATTTGTGATGTTGTTTAATGAAATTTCGTTTCTAACCTTTGAAAAAAATAACTCTGTTAACATGGTAGATCATAACAAGGTATATTAAGGTAATTAGCAGGGTTAACCCTATAAAAACTACCATATCAAGGGATACTACCAAGGATATAGTAAGCAATGCTCTACATGTATACATAGAAAAATATAGCCATTATTTAGAAAAACTACTTAAGGCATTAATAACATCAACAGACAGGGTAATTATATACTACCTTACTAGGTAGTTTTCTGTGGCGCTAGGTAGATCTCCCTAGTAATTTAACATGGTAGATCTACCTAGTCAGAGGGTGTTATTATTTTCAAAGGGTAGCTTTTGATTGTTTACTATTGTATTTTAATTCTTGTTGTTTTTGGTAAATTTAAATTAATTTATGTCTTAATTTAGTGTATATTTCTAGAAATTTGCTACTCTCCTTTCAGGGGTGGATCCAGGATACAGCTAAAGGGGGGAGGGCGCCCTTTCCAAGGTCCGGGTGTGCATGGTTACCAGTTTGGTTTTGACAAGCAAAAAAAAAGAATGGCTATTTTGCCTTTGCATTTTCTGGTATCCTCTTTTGCCCCATCTGTTTGTCTATTTTTTATTTTTAGGGTCAATTTTTGAGAGGGGCGCAACTACCTTTTGCCGATATTAGGGTGGGAGAGACACCCGGCTGTGCCCCCACCCTAAATCCACCCATGCTTTTAAAAAAATTGGCGTCTGTGTGCTCTATTCAATGTTTCTTTTATAATTCTCAATGTCTTTTAGCACTACCAGTTTTTATACAATATCTTTCTTTTTTTTGCAAATTACTGCAGGTTAAAAAATTTATTATGTTGTTTATATGGATTATTTGTCCATGCTTTTTGATAATCACTCCAATCTCATACGATTTTATTACTCTGATGCTCTACATTACAGAATTACAGTTGTGTTATGGCATCTTTTGTACAGCATGAGCAGTGGGAGAGGATGAGGGAGTTGATGTGAGCGGGCCTTTATGCTGGGAAACCTACAGTTTATAACCCTGGGGCGGATTGCTATAAGCGGTCTTTAGACTGTCTTAAGCTTAAGATGGTTCATAATCGTGACATCACGCACAGTCTTTAATTATAGACCATTACTATACCGCGGTCTTAGGTATTAGCGGTCTTAAATATTAAAGCCTGCTTGGAGGAGGCTATAAGTGGACTTAAATCACTTACAATGTGACATCAGCATTATTTTACCTTGAACTGCCTGTTTTAATAAATTGTTATAACTACAACTGTTTAAACATACAACATATTATGAAATTAAAACTAGTATAACGTTTTCGTAAAAAAATCAAACGTGATGTGACACAAAAGTTTCCTAAAATTACGCCCTCAATTGCTGTTACTATGGAGTGTTTGTTCGAGATTTAATACTCAACACGGTCTTAAGAAAGACTGTTTTATAGCAATGGTCTAACTTGGGTGACTTTGCTAAGACTGTCTATGTGCTAAAGCTGGCTTTATTCTGTAAGTTAAGACCGTCAGTTAAGACTGTTTTATAGCAATCCGCCCCAGATATCCTAGAAGACATAAGCCACCCAAGACATAAGCCACCCAAGCTAATGTGCGAAGTGTACCTGTGCTGACATTCTGGCCATCATTATGGTACAAATAGCTTAACGGTCCAACTCGTGTGTATTTAAGCCTAATGTATTGACAATTGTGATTATTTATATTTCAGGAGAGAAGCAGCAGCAGTGTCAAGTAACATGCAAGTTATCAAAATGAAGAATGAAAGAGATCATGCAGAAAAAGCCATCAAACAACTCAGAATGGTGAGCTCTTTATAATCATTTTTTATTTCTTACTGAGCAGATGTAATATACAAGTCCCGACCCACAACCTGTCACCTCCCCTCCCCCCTTTTGCATACATAATAATTTCAATTGTGCATCTTATAGGTTATTTCAATTTAGTTATTTTACTTTAATTCATATTCCAAGCACTGCACATTTACACTGATTTTGAAGATTTCTTTCATGTTAAATTCAGTCTAAATTAAATTTATGGGATTGTAGAGTTGTCCATGTGAGTTTACTGAGCTCAAAACTCATGAGACATCAAAAATCGTACTCAATGCGTGACACTCGCGCATTATGCGTGAGAATTGGCATGTATATATTGTCTAGGTTTAACCAACCCCAACGTGAACACTATGACCAGCTTAAACCAATTCCAATGTGAACACTGCGACTAGGTTAAACATCTGCCATCGGGTATACTGTAAGAGCAGATTTGATTTTCAGTTATTTGCTTTTCCACGTTTCATAGGTTGAGTTTTATTATGGCTGAAACCAAGAAAAACCAAAGTAGAGCTGATTTCGTTTTAAAATTTCACTTGGAAATTAAGTGCTTTTTTCATTTTTCATGACTTGAGTTTTGCAGTTTCTGTAAAAAGTAACAATTTAACATCCCAACCCTTTGAAAAAATAACACCTTCTGACTTGGGAGATCTACAATGTTAAATTACTAGAGAGATCTACCTAGCAACACAGAGAACTACATAGTAAAGTAGTATATATTTACCCTGATGTTATTATTGCCTTAAAGTTTATTCTAAATAATGGCTGTATTTTCCTATGTATACTTGTAGAGCATTACTGGCCATATCCTTGGTAGTATTCCTTGATATGGTAGTTTTTATAGGGTTAACCCTGTTAACTACTTTTATCTACCTCAAAAAACAGTATGGTTATTGTAATTCTTTGATCTCAGTAAAATTTAGTGCCAGCAGGGTCCAAAATACTGTAACCATTTGTTGTTTAAATTAATATTTTTTACAAGTAATTTATGGTACTATAAAATTACCTAACGTCTGACTGATTTTTTAATATACAAACTCAAACCATTTTCTAAATTAATGTTTGTTTGCTGTGCTCATACATCAGTTGAATTGCCAAAGTAGACGTCATTCTTTATTAACATAGTTTCAGCTAAAAAACATGATGGCATCATAATATCTGTTGTCATCGTTGTTTGTCTGCCTCTGTTGTGACTGTCATCCATTGCTCCTCATTATTATCATCCATCGTCCATATCCATCCTCTTCAACATATGATCGTTGTCATCATTGTCGTCATAATTCATTATCATCTGTCATCCATCTTCACCCATCATCCATCCATAATCATCATCATACATCATCATTGTCTATCAACAGATTTATCAACATTTTCATCATCATAATAATCGTTACTAAATTGTATATCCAAGCTGTCTCATCTCTTAAGAAATGTAAAACAGATTGATGTAGAAAATCTTTTTTCTATTTAACTCTAAATTTAAAAGTTAATGGTAAATGTAAAAGAATCTGTATACAGCATGTTTTGTGTTTTTCGTGTTTTTCCAAATGTGCATTTTTATATTCCATACAGTTATATACTTAGTGGCAACAAAACAAAATTATACATATCATGCTTTAAACTTGACAATAAAGAATCTGTTACCAAATCTTATAAAATTTCAATTTACTCTATTGATGTTATTTCAGGAGTATGAAGCTTTTCGTAAACACACTGGCACCATGCTGGAAAAGGAGAGGCAGTTAAACGCTCAGTTACGTAACTTTATGCCATGATGACTCTTATACAATGAGTTTTCTCCAATGCATGGATGAGATTCTTCCTCTGATCAGAGGATTTCAGTGTTTTTAGAATATTTTTGGTCCTCTATTTGTCATAAATTTTCATGTATTTTTCCCTATTTTTGCTTCATAAACACTCTAAATTTAGAATCTACATCTCATATAACCCAACAATTGTATTGCAAACTCTAAATGTTAAAAAATATGCCAATTTCAGAAGAACTTTGCCAGAGATTTATATTTTCCTCTTTTTTGAGATTTTCTCTATCTCATCCATGCAATGGTTATGGCAACCATTGAGGCCAAATGATACAACGTTTCCAGGTGTGACTGAATGAAAGATAACAGCACAACGCAGTGGTTGGGCTAAATAGTTTGTCGCCCTAATTTACACCTATTGAATTAGTTTACATTAATTACAAGTCATTAGCCCACCTTGTAACAAGTTCGGCTGCTTCGATTGTCTGCGATAATGGGAAATTCAATGTTTCCGGCAAAAGAAGCGCCAGAAATCCAGTAGAAACTGATGTAACTAAACGCAGTTGCATACTTTTGGAAAAGGAGGAGGGTGGTAGGAAGTTAAAGATGTAGGTTGTTTGGACATCATCCCAGGTATGTGGTCTTCAGATGTCCAAAAAAGAGCTCAGTCTAGGACCAACTCTTGAAAGCTGAATATTTTTGGATTTATAGAAAACTTTTTAATAATTATTGGTATACCTTCTAAATGCGTTGGGTGGGGGGAGTGGAAGCCAGTCTGTTCCCTCTAAATCCACCCCTAACGTACGTTACAATACCTTTAATGTTTGAGTCTGGACATACCCTAAAACCCTTTAAAATTTTAGGCGAACTGTCTTGGGTCAACGAGGGATATTTCTATCCTTCCTGCTTCATCTACATATGAGGCATGACTCGGCAAAACCACCAAGTTGTAGGAAAATTGAGTTATTGCTAAAACTATATGACACTTTTCGAAAGCTTTAAAATGAGAGGTCAATCATCAAAATCGGACATCTATAACTGAAGTTATTGGACAAAATATACACAAATTTCCTTTGTATTTGTTTAAATTTTCTTTTGTTTATTTGCTTATTTCTCAATAACTTCCTGTGCGACAACTTGGTGGGTTTGCCATGACTGGCCTCATATAAAAGCATTATCGAGGCCAAAAGAACTAGTTTTATAGCTAAAATGTTTGATTTTCTACTAATTTATTTTTACAAATAGAGCAGCATTGATAAAAAACAAATGAATCTTAATATTAAAAGTAATCAGTTGTATGTTCCAGGGGCTACGAGCACTCTAGTGGTGTTAAGGCGCAATGTTGCTGACATAGTCTCTGTGCCGAATAAACAAATGAAATAAATAAGCTATCACATACAGGATATGGGACATGCATCGGAGGTATTAAGTTAGCCCTCAGGGTATGGGAAGCAACGTCAAAACTTAAGGAGCACCTCTGTGACCAAAAAACCCTGTTCTTTAATAGGATTGTCTCCTAATTAGAGGGTTCTACTTTATTCAAATATTAAAAGGTATTGATGAAACATCAATATATGTTGAAAGAAATTAATAAACACGATGATGGTGATGAGGAAAGTGCTTTTAAATATTGAACAAAATTTTAATTTGAGAAATGTTTATGCTAAGAGAAAGTTAAAATGTATGTGGTAACTACAACCACAGTTCTCCAAGTTTTGATCCTCAAAATTTAGATAATACAGATGGAAAATGTGCTAACTTTCAGAGTTACTGGGCTGAATTGTTCATATTGTGGCAGAGCCAAACCAAATGAGGCATAAGTCACAAATGCTATTTTTCCACAATAGGCAGAAATTTAAAAATGGTATTTTTTTTTTTCAAATTTAATTTAATTAAAAAAATATACAGTTCATAACTTTCATACTACCTTAAAAATGTTCAGATCATTGATCATAATTCCTGATGATGACATAATTTATGTCGAAATATCGATCATAAAATGTTAAAAAAATGCAATTTAAAATGACCCTGCTTAGTGAACGTATACTGATAAACAATTTTCAAATGCAGTTTTCTCAAAACTTACATTTTAAATGTTCGAACTTTGATTGTTCACAACTTTGCCTCGAAACATCATATGAAACTGATTTTTTCGCATGTTAAAGATAATAATGTGTAGTTTATAATCAATAAATTTTACGACTTATGCCTCATTTGGCTTGGCTCTGTCCCAGTTGTGGACTTGCTCATCGAACTGTTCTCTGATCATCATGTGTTAATGCTGCTTACTGCCACCTTTTCTCTTATGTTCATCTACACAAGCAAAATTAAATCAAAACAATTGAGTATTTTCTTTCTGTTATTAAAGATATACTGAGTTCTAATAGTACTCACATGCCACAATAGTTTATGGCACAGTGATTAGATCTAGAACTAGCCAAAGTAAAGTAATATAACAGGCCCAGGTAACGTAATGCATCTGTTTTCATGAGGAACTTAAAAGTGGAGTGCATATTTTTAAGAGTGACATTTTGTCATGGTGCTGACGTGTATAGAATAGTATTGCTTTGTTGCTTCCATATTTCCATTACCAGAAAGTGGGGTTTATAGAATTTTGTATACCTAAATTATTTTCAAATATTTAAAAAACTCCAGAAATAGGTTACAAAGATAACATTTAAAAAATAATATAGAATTATACTGTTTTCCAATTACCAGGAAGTGAGGTTTAAAAACCCAATATTATTTTTTTAATCAAATATTAATTAATATGTAGTATTTTGTAATAAGGCTCAAGGGCGGATGCAGACTTCTGAAAAAGGGGCCCCGGAAGGCGAGCCTGTAGAAAGTCAAAGTTTTAGGGGGTTCGGGGAATGCTCCCTGGAAAATTGTGTTCTTTAGATGCCCGGAAATGGCCTGAAGGACGTCTTAAGGGATCAATTCTTTCTGAATGTTGAAATTTTGTCATGGTGCTGACGTGTATAGAATAGTATTGCTTTGTTGCTTCCATATTTCCATTACCAGAAAGTGGGGTTTATAGAATTTTGTATACCTAAATTATTTTCAAATATTTAAAAAACTCCAGAAATAGGTTACAAAGATAACATTTAAAAAATAATATAGAATTATACTGTTTTCCAATTACCAGGAAGTGAGGTTTAAAAACCCAATATTATTTTTTTAATCAAATATTAATTAATATGTAGTATTTTGTAGTAAGGCTCAAGGGCGGATGCAGACTTCTGAAAAAGGGGCCCCGGAAGGCGAGCCTGTAGAAAAGTCAAAGTTTTAGGGGGTTCGGGGAATGCTCCCTGGAAAATTGTGTTCTTTAGATGCCCGGAATTGGCCTGAAGGACGTCTTAAGGGATCAATTCTTTCTGAATGTTTTCGTTTTATAGACATTGTTAATATTTTTGATATATTTTAATTTTCGAAAGGGGCCCCCTTAATTACATTTTCTAGCCTTACGTAAACTGTTAATGTTACTGAAATTGGTAAACGTAGATAGGTTAATTCACCAAAGAAATCAAAAGACATGATTTTAATTAGAAAATTATTATATTTAAATTTAATCTATTGTACTGTATATTACAATTTGAATATAAAAGTTGTAATTATTTCACGATAATCCTATTGTTTACATTTGCAGTTAGTATATAAAATGCAGCAATTCTCTATTGCTAAAATATAATAGTTTGTTTTTTCTATTTATGAAACTAAAAGATCTTGTTCTCTATTGCTAAAATATATATATATATATATTTTTATTTATTATAACTTCGATAACTTCATATGTCATTGTCATTAAGTAATACTTTTAAACCACTCAACACTGACTAATTTTAGTCTTGGACTATAAATATTCTAGGACTGTAGTTAGATCACTGTCGAAAACAGGGAACTACTACAAGGCCCTTTATAGCAAGTTTGATAGAAAGCGGACAAGAGGTACTCCAATCAATGAGGTACACACCATCGCGTGTATCTCATTGCTTGAAGTTGATTAGTGGACCTTTCTGACTATACATAAAAATAGTAAATTAATTAAATGAATAAAATATTATTTAGTTTGCAACAATGAATATTATAAATAAATATTTTAAAAAATAAACCCCTATTTCTGTTTCTATTTTACTCTATTTTGTTTTACTTGTAAACATAGGCCTAATAAAGTGCAAGTGTTAACATGAATCAATTATTGTATGTAAGTTGATGAAAGTTGAAAACTTGAAACCCTTTCCATTGGATGGTTTTGTGGACGTGAGGCCTTGGGAAGCAAGGGCGTATCCAGGATCCGCCGAAAGGGGGAGGGACGGTGGTGGCGCCTTCTCAGGTGGTGGGCGTGGTTGCCGGTTGTATTATTCTGACGAGCAGAAAAGAGTACTTCCCCATTTTAGTGGATTTTGGACCCGCGGCGCTCTTAATATAAGGGGGGGGGGGGCGCTGGCTGAGCCCTCTGAATCCGCTCCTGGGAAGGGGACATCCCCTCCTCATCGAAAACGAATGGACTCAATGACTTGGAAAATTTCCCCACACGTAAATTAAGTCAAGATTGAAAATGACCTAAAAAAACGGTCTGTTTATTAAAAACACTGTATCGGATTGCATTATGACAATATTGCGACGTTTGAGCAATCATAAACCTCTAAATTCGGGTCTACATTTATGACGGGGGGTAAACTATACATGCAAACATGCGGGAGATTTGAGAGAAAAAAGTCCCGAAGTTTAAGGTGAAATTCCTATCGGATGCAGTTCGAATAAAAAAACGAATAGGGGATACCCCTCAAATTGGATTAGGGTTAAGCCATGGTCTCCACTATTAGAAAATTTAAAAAATACTAACAGCGTATCCAGACGGAATCCATGCATATAAAACATTAAATGAACTTAATATAGAGATCAATGTAAAATCTGAAACATTACAACCAGGAAAATGTTTTTTTTTTTTTTCAAAAGTAGCTCCCGAAGTAAATTCTAGATAAAAGATAACATCAGAAAGGGGGAAATGTAATTGTTCATACCCAGCACCACTCGATTCCTTATGGGACCTCGACTTGGAGCTTCAATCGGTGGATCGCTTATAAAGTTGATCTCTAAAATGATTGTGTTAAGGCCCGTATGCTGGGTTGTGAGGCCATCGTGGGTGTTTTATAAAAAGGCAAATGGCAATAGACGTGGGCCCATGGTCCGCCTCGGCCCGGAAAATATGTTGGCTAGATGCTCTCAAACTGTACTCTGCTGTAACTCAAGTCGAAGTTAAGTCTGGTTCCTGGACGATGCTACTGTCACCATGAATAGGCTTTCTTCATCAGTGCTTCTATGATTGAATACGTCTTGTCGAGATCATGAACGTAATTGTCCAGACCCATACCACTCGCTTCTTTACGGTATCGTTTTGGAACGTACCTCGTGTACAAACTTGATAGGAAATCACTCTTCGCCGTATTCTGAGATATTTATGATGTTTAAAATATGAAACCGGCTTATTTCATACAAGAGGGTATATTATTCCAACTTGAACCGTTTAAAGATGTATTGTCACTTGAAAATGACCAAAAAATAAATGACATTAATTTTGAAATTAACTTGCTCATAATAAAGTAACATCAAATTTATAAACTTGAGAATAGATATTAATGTATATAAAAATTGTTTAATAACATTTTTAACACTGAAAAATTATAAAAATGTAAGAGGCTTCAAACCTTTTTGTGGGTTTTGGCTGATTTTTTAGCATATAACATTGCAATATTGGGGGTAAATAGTTTTAAAATACCCTACTTTCTAGTTTCATGGTCATAACTTATATATTTATTCGAAACTAGCAAGTTATTTCCAAAATATATTTTTTGTCATTTTTCAAATGACAATACATCTTTAAGAATATGGAACAGAGGTTTCATTTTTAAATGAGAAGTTTTGGATCGTAAAGAAATTTTAACACTTCGACTTGGAGGTTGAATTGATGGATCGCTTAAAAAGTTGATCTCTGAAATGATTGTGTTCAGGCCCGTACGCTGGGTTGTGATTGGGGTGGGTCTTTTCCCTGAAAAAAACAGATCATCGTGAGAGTTACAAAAAAACAAATTTGCAATAGACGTGGGTCCATGGCCCGCCAGGCCCGGAAAAATTTTGGCTAGATGCTCTATGGTGCACTCTAGGACTCGGTGTTTACATTCATTGTTCAAAATAAAAATAAATAATTTTTAACGAAACAGAAGATATATATATATATATATTTGAAAAGGAAAATATAGGTCTTCTTTATTCCAAAACAGAAGATATTTTTCTTTTTTAAATACTAAAAAACGTTTTTGAATCAATGTGCTACATGTATTTATGCACTTGGTTTCAAGCTTTAAATGACTAAATACAACAGATCTTATGAAGACGCGTACAAATGTAGGTTAATGAACAATAATGCTCTGTATATTGTCAAATTTTCCCAGCTGAGGTGGACCTCAAGAATGAGTGAGGTTGGGGAGGGGGTTCCCGAACCCCGACCCCCAGCGTACAGCCCTGGCTATAATTGTATGTGCACAAAGCAGACGAATTCATAATTTTAAAATCTCAAATTTAGAAAGTTAAAAAAGCACGTTTCAATTATATTTGGTCAAATTATAATGAAGCTTTGACGCTCAGCTATGTTTTACCATAATGATTGCCATAGAGTCGGCTTAGTTTAGAGTTGGTGTTGTTATTGTTTTAATTATTCATAATGTTACCATTACTATTTTGCATTTAGTAATTTGTTATTTTTTATTTATTGTCGTGTGTCATTGTTTTTGGATGTATATTCAAATAAAATGATAATTATTGTATTCTATTGTGCACATTACGGGGCAGATTTAAGAGGAGGGGGAAGCCTCGTCCCCCTTTTGGAGAGTTAAATATATCATATTAACATTGTCTATAAAACGAAAATTTTCAGCAATAATTGATCTCTTATTTAAAACGCCCCTGAGGTCATTTTCGGGTATCTAAAGTCCAAAATTTCTCGGGGAGCATGCTCCCGGACCCCCATAGAATTTTGACTCTCTACCGCCCCCCACTTTTTTTTGCAAAAGTCTGCATCCGCCCCTGCATTAATTTGCATCAAATTAAAAACAAAAGCCACATTTTTTCAAGAGATTACGACAATGGCTTTCCCGTAGTTTTAATGTGGGCAGCGCCCTCTATTAACCCGAACGTCATGACAAATACGATCTCTGATTGGATAAAAGTTTTCGTTGACTAGAGTTTGGCATGGCAACATGCCTAGTTACATACGCGGCGACACATCAACATAACTTCAGTTTTTGACGAAGGGACAGAAGAACAAGGTTGGATTTTTTTTGGTAAGAACGATTTTTAAATAAAAACTTCAACATATGTTTATATTGCAAAATATATAATCTGTATAGGCCAGAGTAATTTTAAGTCGCCTAGATCCAGCCAGGCAAAACATTAAAGTTTAGTAAATAATAAGTGTGGCTTGAAAGGAGTTTCTAATGTCTAGTAGGCCTAGCCTGGTTACCATATATCGCTAGACCCATGCCCGTTCCGCGCCGAGCGGGACCGCCTGTCAGGGACGCGGTGTATGGAATGCTCGCTGTGGTTACGCAAAAGAACTGCCTCTATGAAACGCCGAATATTTATGTTTGTAGACGAAGCGCCAGCGTACTGACTGTCCCTATATACGTCACTGCATGACTATGAGTTTTGGCTGTTGATTGGCCAATCGCCCGATGATTCTCAAAATGATGCAAGGTCAAGTCTCATCCTCACTTGCCTTATTTGGAGTTACTCTGTAGGTTTTTTGCGATAAATCCGAACTCTGCTTCGTCATCAGCGATTGCTGTTGCGCGTATAGCGATTCCATACACGCGATTTATCTCCCGGCAACATAGTGTTGATACACGATGGCTCTTAGGCGCTACAAACCATTGAACTTGCGGTTTTTACCAAATTTAACAGGGTAGATTAGTTGCCTTTAGGCCTAAACTAGAGAGTAGGTAAGACGGATGTGTGTTAATACTAATAGGAATAAATAATTGTTAGGCCTATATTATATTATATATATCGTGAAACTCTCTTTTTTATTTCCATAATACCATCCACCTGTCGCAAAGTTGTAACCACAAAGTTTTTGTGAGAAAATCGACACGAAATATTTATTCAGTGTGGTTGGAAATGACAATTTCATGTTACTTAGTACTGCCCAAGGCAATGCCTGGTCTAGGTCTACACCCAGAAACACTAAATTTTAAGCAATAATTCTAAATAATAATTACAATGTTCTTTTTTTTTCTAAAGTTTAAAATTAAAGTACCAAGGGTACAATGGATCCATCAAAACCTCGAAGAGGACTTTCTTACAACGTTCTTCCAGGTATCAAATCAATGGTAAGTAAATAAAAAAATAGTTAACATAACAATTATGTTATTAATATTTATTTATTTATTTATCTAATTATATGTTGTTCAATTGCATTTAGTTTGTTTAAAAGAGATTACCGTTCCAAACCAATGTTAATTGCCTGGTAAGATGACCCATAAATGTAGTTATGGGACGTCAGTACAATAGAGTTTAGGGGTGGATGGAATTTTTTTTTTTAAAGGGCGGTGGGGGGAATGGAAATAGTCGGTGGGGGTAGAGAGTCAGAGTTTTAGGGGGTCCGGGGCATGCTCTCCTTGGAAATTTTGGACTTTAGATGTCCTGAAATGGCCTTAGGGGAGTTTTAAAGGATCAATTCTTGTTGAATATTTTCGTTTTATAGACATTGTTAATAATATTGATATATTTTACTTTAAAAAATGGGGAGGGGGAGGGGGTTTAAGTGGTTTAGACCTAACAGTAGTTGTCATAATTGTTTAGTTGTATTTTATTCTTGCATCATATTGGCTGCTTGGGCCAACCTTTAACACATTTAATCTTTATTTATAACTTTACTATGGTATTACCGATAGGAGCCCTAATTGCGGTAGTTATTTAGATAAAAATTAGTGAAAGCTATTGCTAAATTAATGTATTCAGTTAAAAAATCGTTCATTTATTTTAAATGTCCTAAAGTATTTTTTATGTACTACTGTACAATATATAAAGTTTCATCCTTAAATATAATTTATTAATTGTTTAAATAAATCATTACATTTTCAGTAATCAATAATAATGAAATAAATAATTCAATTCATTTTTAAATAACAATTAAGTAATTTTTATTATATTATTTTTTACATAAATTAAAATCGTTTTAATCCTTACTTTATTTAGTTGTTTCACAATAGGAATCTAACTTCAATCAATGAATAAATAAACTGATCGTTTACTTTCGCTAAACAATTAATTCAAAATATTATTCTTTCATTGTTTTATTTATTTTATTTTTATTTTATTTTATTTCAAACCTGTACTCAACAGCAAAATTGCCAATTACAGGGGACCTTAAAATGTGTACAATATATAAAAACAATTAAAATTTCCAAATATACAATATCGGATATATAAAACATTAAAATGAATTTATACATATAATTTTAAAACTTTTGACATTATAAAACTACGTACATTAAAACCATTACAAAAACAAACCCACCCAGGGAGCATCTTAAAAAGCAATTTGATTACTTGTATAAGCCATACTTATGGATGTCTATTGCTTTATTATTAATGAATCGTGTCCTTTCATTAATAATTAAAATACTTAGTAAGTAGTAATAATTAGTTACTGTAAAAGCTATTGCTAAAATCATTTATTTATAGATATTTCGTTCATTTATTTTAATTGATAATTCACTATAGATTATGTATCCTATAAAGTTTTAATGTAAACCATAATGTAATAATTGTTTAAATAAATAAATCATTACATTTTTAATAATAACAATCAAATTATTAAATTTTAAATAAATCAATTTATTAAAAAAATCAAACAATTATTATATTATTATGTTAAGTAAAAAAAGTTACAGTCATTTTACTTTTTAATCATTAATTTTACAATAAGTTAAATTAACTTACAGTAAATCAATCAATAGTTACAGTAAATTTGCTAAATAATTATCTTAAAATAATTGATCATTAAAGTATTTGTTCCTTCACTGATTTAAATATTATTTACAGCTCGTGTATTTTTTTATTTCAGTAATTATACCTTTGTAAAAATCAATATAAAGACGGTCGTGCACTCTACGTAAATAGCTGGGGTTGTCTCCCAGTGGAGTTCCCAATCCCCACCAAAAAACTTCATTTGAGGCATGTCATTGCAAAACCACCAAGTTGTCGCATAATTTTAAAAAAATGAGTTAATAATAATGAAAAACATATTACACTTGTTGTAAGCTTTACAATGAGGTGTCAATTATCAAAATCGGACATCTATAAAATAGACAAAAAAATCCTGTGCATTTGTTTATAATTCCCGTTGTTTATTGGCTTATTTCTCGATAATTCCTGTACGACAACGTGGTGGTTTTATCTTGTCCTATTTTAAATTTTCATTGTCACATTAAAATATTCAATCCATGCGTTTTCAGGAAGCAAGACCTCCAAGTGGTTCAGGGCCAAAACCTGAACGTAGGTCAACACGACCACTTAAACTCAACAACAAAAAACCCCTTCCAACCATCCAAGGTGACGACGATCCATACGACGTTGTCCTCCGAGGATTGAGGTTCGAAGATCTGAGCCAGACGGAGAGGGTTCCAAGAAAGATGAAATCTTCATCCATAGTACCATCCATTCCACGAAACAAGGAGAAGGCAGTGTACAGAGGCAAGTCTTCCCCAAACCTGGAATTCTCTGAACCAATGAGGTTGGCCAAAGAGATGAGACCGATTCCATCCATTCCAAAGAAGCTATTCAGCCCTTCACCAAAATCAAGGAAATCGGATAGCAGTGATGAATTTGAATTCAAACCACTACAATTTGCTTCTGAAATGAACAAGAAAATTCCATCTATTCGAAAGAAGCCAGTAACACCTTCACCACCACCATTGACCACTGACGGCAACGATGACAGCAAGGTCAAGCCATTACTTGCCGCCGACATGAAGCCTGTACCACCAATCAGGCGACCACCAGGCCCAGGACCGACTGGTGGAAACGTCCGACGGAGGATGTACAAATTGCCTTAGGTAAGCCAACTGCACATACACACACAAATACGTCATCTTTGTCTAAGTTCAAAACAACATCTCTAAATTAAATTTCCAAGCATTGTTACTTTTCTTTACTACTTACTTTTAAAAGAAATCGTGTCACTGTAAAATTTTCACAAATACTATGTTGTATTCTCTAATCATGTAACTTACCGGTATCATTTATAAAAGAAGAGCACGTGAATTTTAACTGTTTTTTACACATTTTTAACGGAAGGAAATTTAAAAAAATTGTTTTGAAGGTATGATTATTTACGGGTATTGGAAGATTATATGAGGTAAAATGTTGCTAGTAATTTTCTGAAAAGGTGAATTTTAACATCAAAATTAATTTTTCTATTAGCATAACTTTTTTTGCACAATTGGCAGGCACATGCTAGTTTCCATTGTTCACTTTCAATAAATAGAACTTCTCATATTAATCTACTTTTTGATAATTTCTATGAAATAAACTCATTATCTATAATGTGAACTTAAATTTTATAAGAATGTGCAATATTTATGAAAATACTAATTTAGATAATTTAATATTTTTCAATCTATTTGTTCTAGATATCTACTCGAATTGATTGTGTGTAACTTTATCATTTTTTTGTCAGGCAGGTAGCAATAACTTTGTTCTTTAGAATTGTTTAATGTTTACCTCTGCAGTCAGGTTTTAAAACATCATTGTGAATCATCAACATCAACATTTACACTGTTACTTCTGTTTTAGTTTTAAGGTTGTTTCTACTGTTATTACTGTTAAGATGTTGTATTGTTATTACTGCTTCTACTGCTTTAGCTTTATCATTGTTACTACTGCTGCGATGGTACTGTTTTAATTTTGTTGTATGGACCGCTTGGCATCTATTTCAGTGCCTTTATCAACATCAAGTAGGCTATTAAAAAGATCTAGGAAACTGACTTAAAGACGGACACTCTAATTAAAATCGAACTATAAGTGGCGGCGCCTAAAGGTATCAGGGGAAAGTTTTGTTCCACACATTGCCAGATATAACCACAGACGTTACAACTTTGTAGCAATTAACAACATTTATACGAGGTTATACCGTATAGTTTTTGGATGTACCCCCTGTTTCGTATTTAACACTGCCACATTGCTAACTGGCAACTGGTTACTATGGGTCTACATACGGTGTCGGCTGCTAAATTGTCGAAAGGATTTGAATTTTACGACACACATCTCTAAACGGAGAGTAGCCTACAGTTTATGACTTTCATCCCCATTTTTGTTAGAAGACTCTAAGGTTGCTAGGGCATCATTCTAGGTGTGGAGAATTGAACTTGCATACGTCTACCATCCTACCAACTGGTCGGTCTATGGGATTTTGTTGTACGCGTGTAGGAAGCGTACGTACAGTATGTTTTAACGAACGTTGTCCGTGTACCCAAAAGAACCGAATTTCAACAACAGATTGTTTTTCGTAGGAGATTTTGCAGTTACAGGACATGTCATTCTAGTTGTGGAGAATGACACCATCTTGCCAACTGTCGGTCTATAGCGTTTAGGAGGCATACAGTACGCTTTGACCAACTTTCTCTGTGGTACCAAAAAGGGAATTTTCCAGCCTTAGGAGACCTCACGGTGCATGGGTAAGCTTCTGCCAGCATGCTGACTGGTCGGTCCGTCTATAAAATTTTACTGTACGCGTGTAGGAGGCATACAGTACGTTTTGACCAACGTTCTCTGTGGTACCAGTGAGAGGAATTTTCCAGCCTTAGGAGACCTCACGGTGCATGGGCAAGCTTCTGCCACCATGCTGATTGGTCGGTCCGTCTATAATATTTTACTGTACGCGTAGGAGGCATACAGTACGTTTTGACTAACGTTCTCTGTGGTACCAAAGAGAGGAATTTACCAAGCCTAAGGAGACTTTACGGTGCATGGGCAACTTCTAGCAGCATGCTGTCTGGTCGGTATATAACATTGTACAGTACGCGTGTATGAGGCATACGGTGCAGTACGATTAGGGTACCTTAACAGATTTTGTGTTGGGAGACCTCACGTTTGCTAGGGCATATCATTCTAGTTGTGCAGAATTGACCTAGCGCTCTTCTACCATCCTGCCAACTGGTCGGTCTTAACATTATGTTGTGCGCGGGAGGAGGCACACAATTCAGTATGTTTTAACCAACTTTTTCAATGGTACAAAAATGGTGAATTCGGCAGCAGATTCTTTGTTACATCTCCAAATGTTGGTTGTCAGGAATTTTAGGCTATTAGAACTTCTATATTGTCAACGTTTTCTGTCAATAAGAATACAATACGTTTTAACCAACCTTATTGTATCAAAACAGACGTTTTAACAAAATTTTAAGTTAGAAAACTGTAGGCCTACTTTGTTAGGGCACATATGCTATTATGGGGAATTCCAATGGCGCCGCCACAATCATTCAAGCAAACTATTCTATAACATCTTGCCGTACTCTTGTAGTCATGTTTTACCCGGTCCAACATACTTTGCCATGGCAACAAGGATAATTCCACGTTTAGTCTATACAACGTACCATCTCGGACTACCAGCATTTTTTTTTCTCACAGTGTTACTTTGAAAAACCAAGAAGATAATTTTCATCAGAGATCTTCTTGGTAAAACCGTCTCAGCTACAAGTTTTAACATCTTGGATTGTATTTGAAATGCAGTTAATTTAATAATCAATGATAAATCCAAGAAGATACATTCTATCAATTATACCTTGATAAATCCAAATTACGTCAGGTTTTTAACAGCATACAGTATAATGCAGTTGAATAATCATGTTAACAATATATATTCACAAATAAAATAAACATATTTATTGAGGGAAACTTAAAACATTTTGTTGATTTAATGCTACTTGCCTGGCCCGCTGATAACTAATATATAAAATGATTATAATAACGATCTCATAAGTTACACGCAAAATACTAATTACATAATAGGCCTACATTTCATGAGAAGCAAATATTATTTTTACCATCTTTAAGGTTTTATACTAAAACATTTTTACCATCGTTAATGTTTTATACCAGAACATAATTTACCACCTTAGAAGTGCTTTACCATCTTTTACCACCTCTGAGGTACCAGTGATATTTTTTATCATGTTTAAAGTGTTTTACCAACAGCATACTTTACCATCTTTGAAGTGTCTTAGCACTATTTACAACCTTGAGTGCTAGGATCTAGCTGGCCTTACCAATGTGCATTTTAAGAGCTCGCTTATAATAATAATAATAATAATAATAATAATAATAATAATTAATTTATCACCTTTTTAAAATAACATCTTTTATTAGACATGTAACATCTTGTCAAAACAAGAAAATGAAAGCAACAAATTGTATCGAATTTGCTCGACCTCTACCTATTTTATAATTACCTAAAAGACAAAAAAATAAAAAAAAAAAACTTTAAACAATATAAAAACAAAAAAAAAATCTTTTATTTTGCTTGGAATAATCGAACTGAAACATTGAAACGTATAGGTGTATGTGTGTGCAAAAGGAAACCCTAAAGTGCTATTTATGTACAAATTTACTTTGGAAATAACATCTTCCAAAAACCTTCGAATAACAACTCGGACAAAAACCAGAATACCACTGATCTGGAACTGAACTGATTTACAAACTATGCAAATATACAGTGCAATATATCAATTAAAGTAAAGATTATATTTTTACTGATACAGTAAATTTAAACAACTACAGTACTATTGCAACATACTTGTCTGAATAAAATGAAATATAACTTTATTACCGTATAATATTGTTTATTTTTGTATAACATTTTTTAAAAGAAAACATCTTTCAGTTTGTATTATGAAACTAAGAATGAAATACCGTAGTACTGGTCTATTAGTGAGGTTTCGCAAATTTACGAATTACGAAAACGAAAACGGATACGTCATAAATTCTTGTAACGTTTGAATAGAAAACCTTAAATATCTGTTACATTTGGTAAATATTTTTTGGACGATCATCAACGATTCGTAGGTGGACAATTTGATATATTTTTAAACATATTTAGCAATTTTGAAAATTGGAAGTGTGACGTATCCGTTCTCGTTTTCGTATTTCGTAAGTTTGCGAAACCTCACTATTGTGATTTTGGAATGAACTGAAACAATTATACCTTTGGTACTAGAAAATATTTGGCAAAAAAATTAGTCACTTTAGATCTCAAATTTTTTTGATTATCTCAATTTGATCTCACCTACGATGTGACTAATTTTGTGGTGAGACCTCGCATAATATTCCCAACTTCTAAGTATTCGGTATACGGTATTTCACGTCAGTGCTCTGCAAAAAATGTACAACATTCTCCCTGAGGAAAATATGTATAATTTACAATTATAGTAGTGTACACTGTATTACTAACTTACGGAAAACCATTAGTGCCAACAGTGAATTAAATTTAAGAACTGTTAAGCGGCCGCCATAATTAAATGGGGCTGTCCGCCATAATAATTTCAGTAGGCCTAAATGTCGGCCGCTATGTAATATATGGCGGTCACTATATAATATATAGCGGCCGCTATATAATTATATAGCGGCTGTCACCACCATGTAACTATATGGCGGCCGCCACTTAACAGTTTTCAAATTTAAGTTATTACTGGCACTAACGGGTTTTCGTATAATACAATGTTTTCTGAACAAAATTATACTGTAAATACCTTACTGCTATTCTTATAGATTATCATGTTTTATATTTTTATATTAAAATAATGGAAGAAACTTGTATATTTTATATTGTATGTTTTGTATGGAATCTAAATGATTACCATAACGATTTTGGAATTGACAAAACCAAAACAAACGATTAATTTTGAATATAGGCCCACGTATAGATACTATAATAGATAGTATAATAGATAATATAATATGTTATGTTTTATAGTTTTTAATGACAAACTTCACAATAAATACTTTATATATACAAAATTAAGGTGCTAATTAAATAGTTTATAGGCATGAATTCCATATCTTAAGATGTAAGTAATATTCTTTTTTTATCCTAAAAGTAAAGAGATAAGTTAGTACAACGAACCGTTTGCTTTCTCAATTAGAATCATGGTGTTATTACCAGTCTACAGGGGCGGATGTAGACTTTTGGAAAAGGTTGGGAGAAGGGGGCCGGTAGAGACTCAAGGTTTCTAGGGGGTTTGGCATGCTATCGCGGGTAATTTTATTTTCCTAAAGGTCCGGAGCCGGTCCAGCCCCCCTTAAATCCGCCCCTGGTCTAGCCTGACGTTACCTCCATGTTAGTGAATTCAGCGAAAAAAGTACATAATAATATACTCTTTTCGATTAAAGATGAAATTATTTAAAGATATATTTTATATTTTATTTTTATATATGCAATAGCTTTATGAAATGTTATTTTTATATTTGTATATATGACCTGCTAAATGAAGTGCAATAAATAATGCAATGAAGTTACTTGTACTGTCTATTGTCTTTCCTTTTTCCCGGTCAATAGTATTTTTGTGGAAACCTTTTTCCATGTGCAATAAAGTACAGGACCTCACTAATGGTATAGTCCAGCAATCTAATTATTTATTTATTTTATTTTTTTTAATTATTTTTTAAATTGGGAATAAGTTTACTATGGACCCAAGAACATCTTTGCCAGGTAGTGTCGCCCACCGTCTATGGGTAAATGAAGTCCAGTTATAGGTATAGAGTCATCAGATATTAACGCAACTTCAGTGTCGTCACCGTGCCGATCAAGAGAGTGTTGCCGTTTACTGGCGGTCTTTTGTACCTTTGACATATAGGGGCGGACATTCGTGTTGTTTTGAGAGGTCTAGGGCTGCCCCAAGCCAGTTTTCAAACAAAGACGCGTTTCCTTCGAGGCAATTGTTATAATTTATTGCAAACAATAAGTTTTTCAAGTTCAAATAATATTCGTCCTAGTCAAAAAAGGGTGGGGCGCCAGGGTCGGGTGGGTCCCACTTGTATCCGCGTCTGATCAGGGGCGGAGCGGGGCTAGAAAGAAGGGGCTCCGATGCCAAGTTGGACAAGCCCAGGTAGAGATTTTAACAGTTGGTTCAGGGCCCGCCCAGGGCCCTTGAAAGTTTTTCTCTACAAGTGCACTCTGGTGCACTTTTAGTGGCCCAAAAATGTGCAGAAAAATGGGGGGGGGGGGGGCGGGGGGGGGG